>BSXT01000435.1:0-81292 GCA_030267785.1 Phytophthora fragariaefolia | reverse complement strand
GGGTGCAGGCGAGTGGGGTCGCTTGTTGGGTCGAGCGCCAATTCCGAATTGGCTTGACCCTGCAGGAACGGGAGCTCACGGCACTTCTCTGGGTTTGCACGGGCCACGGAAGGCTGGCGGGCAGTGAGCGCGCCAACCAGAGCAGCTCGGTGCACACTCCCGCGCTTTTTTCCGCCAGCCTGGGTCCGGTCAGCGATTTGAACTCGGGTTCGGGTCGTTGCCACTCATCACACAGGCTGCGTGCACGCGTACGGTATCGATCGATCGGTGTCCGCTCCTGATCCCACCTGCCTGCACTTGCATTAAACTGCACCTAGCGTGACATTGGTCCCGACGCAAATGTTGAAGGACAAGATGCTGAAGAAAGCTTCGCGTTCTTCGTCTGGGTCAGCAGGAGTCGTGCCATGCGGGTGGGTCGGGTGGCAGTTGTTTGTTTAGCGTGGAGAGCTCCTCAGATTGAAGTAGGATGTTTGCTTAGGACTGTGACGCAACGACTCGAAATGGAGTGGATGCAGTTGCTTTGGTTGTGCGAGGATATACCTGCGAGTTGACCCCATTGTATTATTGTTTTGTCAATGCACTATACGCTTACTTCAGTACTACAACATTCAAACACATTTGGGAAGTCCGGGATATCGTACTGTATCCCCTCAGTTACCTAGATTGTGTGTTGACAGATGACACTACCTAGACCTGCTTCCGGATTCTTAATGTTAAGTTTGGTGTGCAATATTTATTATACGCTTATGAGAGCTTGCACATGTACGTAGGTTACCACTTCGGTCGTGGTCGCCGCTGCACGACTCGTTAGCATTACACAGAACCTCGCAACAGAGCGTCCATCCTGCTTTTTCTATCTTCTGCTGGTTCACTTGGAGGCGGTGGGTGCGATGGACGTCGCGTTCATAAAATCCATGTTCAATCCTTCATCTTCCTCATCGTCGAGGCCGTCAATGTCAATCATGCTGCTTTCACGGGGCTGCACAGACGATCGCTCGCTGTACGCTCCAATTGAGCTACGGGTGAATTTGAAGTGCTTCTTCTCCGCTGTTCTCGTTAGAGTATCTGCAGCATCATCGCTAGCTGGGGGCTCACGAGCAGGCTGATCTTCGAGCCTTTTACCATCCGACAGATTAGAAGACGCAGTCGAGGACGCAACGAAAGAAGCAAAGGCTTCCTCATCATCGTCCTCTCCCTCGATGTCGTTATACTTCACAACGTGTGCCTCAGCAGCAGGGGCAGGCGCCGGGATAACAAATTCGTCCACTGATGGCGGTGACGGCAAGTCGCTGCTGGAGCTGGTAGATGAGGCACTATCGCTGTAGCGCAGTTCTGCATTAGTCGGGTCCTTTTTGGGCGTCAGTGGGCGCTTAGTCTGAGGACGGGGTGGGCTACGGCGCTGCTGCTTGCTGTCTCCTTGCTTCGTCGGACTCGCAACCGGAGGAATGTACCTTGAAGTGCTGCCCACGAAGCGGCCTTCCTGGTCGACGGGCATGGTGTTCGACACCGGGTGGTAGTTGGTGAAGTCCTTAACGTCCATCGTATCACGGATCTGCTCGTTCGTTGGCGAGCTGCTGGCCGCACCGCTAGCGACGCCGCTTCCTGCTACCATATCTGTCGTGAGCCAGTCGCGGACGCCAGTGAAAGGGAAGCCACTGCACGTGGGGCACTTGGGCGTGGTGGTGAAGGTGTGCGAGGCCAGCATAGCGACGAAGCTGCGCAGCGCCTTCTTGCGGTAGTTGATGACGACGGGCGTGACGCTCGTGAAGACGTGCTTGCGCGGGAACTCGAAGAGCTTGAGCACCTTCTCGTAGTTGCGGCACCCGGGGCACTTCTTGTCCGTGTTGGCGAAGAACTCGATGAGGTCGTTGCGCAGCTTGAGGAACTCGGAGAAGCGGCGCGCGACCTCCCACACCTGGCCCGAGCGCACGTTGGTCACGCGCACGTGGTAGCGCACCTTGCCGCCCTCGGTCGAGTCCACGGTCGGGATCTGCACGCGCACGAGGCACTTTTCATCCACGCGGCCCTGGTCGCCGTTGCGCGAGTAGGCGTAGCGCAGCGAGGGGTTCATCGGCGTCTGTGGGGCTGAAGCGCGGCTTGGACGGTGCTCACCAGCAGGCTGGAAGGCGAATGGCGCGTGAAGTGGTGTGCGCAAGATTGCCCTGAGCCCGCAGGGCACGACCAGACGTCATGGAGCTACTCGAGTAAGACGCCAGCGGTTTCGCGTGATTGGCACGTCTTGGTCCCACCTTCCCCTTTTTCACAGTGCCACCATCGGCCGCCCTGCTTCAGAGAGCCAGAAATGACTAGGCGGCTGTATGCCGCCAGCTGGCGGGAGCCGGTTCAGCCCCGCCGCAGTGTGGCGCCAGCGCTTCGCAAAAATTGCTCAGACCCAGAGGCTTTCGCCGCCCGTCGGCGCTGAGACAGCTGGTCGCCGCGTGACTGGCAGCCGAGCCCTGCGCCGTTGCACTGGACGGTGCACGCGACGCGCGAGCGATATATCGTCACTCGACCTGCTCGGTCGAGGTCAGGATCGAGCCCTGTCGCTCCAGGTCCAGCAACCTGCTGGCAGCAAGCAGGCAGACTGCCCGGAAACCGAGCGAGGGCGTTTCGGAACGGCAGCGCCCGCCGAGCTGCCTTTCACCCACCGCGCGCAACCGCCGCGCCGGGCACTGGATTTCCTGCCTTTTAGTGTCACGCGGTGTTGTTGTGTCCGCAGCTGTCGGCTCCATTGGCAGCGCGCACAGATGGCCGCGGCGACCCACGTACATGCAGCGGGAGGATGTCGTAGTTCGGCCGATTCCGCCGTACTGCTCCATGCAGTATCCAGCCTGCTTCAATCACCTGATTGAAGCAGGGCAGGCCGGTGTTGCTAACACATGGGCCGCAGTGACGCATTTCGC
Organism: Phytophthora fragariaefolia; assembly: GCA_030267785.1. Classification (NCBI taxonomy): domain Eukaryota; phylum Oomycota; class Peronosporomycetes; order Peronosporales; family Peronosporaceae; genus Phytophthora; species Phytophthora fragariaefolia. Next base: position 78,389 of record BSXT01000435.1, on the reverse strand, counting down.
TTCGCGGCCTAAGATCACATGGAGCATCATCGGTAATGGCCCCCTTGGATGCCAGTCATGACGAAAATCGTGGTGAGACCCGAGGTCCCCGCTAAGATCGCCGATCCAACGGGATAAGCTTCGAGACGATGCCGGGTAAGATGGTGCTTGCGTGTGGATGACAGGACGGGCTGCTCTACCAGTGGAAGCTCCAGCAGCGTGGCGCTTCTACGGTTAAATATGCAGTCGGACCCCGAGAGCAGTACCCCTGGCCTGGCATTTGAGAGTTGACTGACTGCTCAACCTCGGGGCTGGATAGGCATGTTGTTATGTTGCCCGTGTGACGAGGTGTTGAGGATGCCAGCATCACGAACACGTTGAGTATCGGTGCACGGTATGCACTTGCAAAAGAACAGTATGCGGCAAGGTCGCACGAAAAGGAGATCGATCGCGTACTAGGAGAAATGGCTATTTGGCACATAGTAAAGTGGTTTCACACCTTATCCAACCGCTAGTACATGCACATGTACATGGGATATATTGCACGGTGCAATTTGACTACAGCCAGATCGCCGTGTCCATGCAAGATACTGCTAAGGCATGTTATATCCTTCCACTGTGCACCTCCACACCACACAACATGCTCCATGCTTGAATCAGTTCTATCAACAAAGATTAAGCCTGTGGTTTGCTGCTGTTCTCGCTAGGCTCCTCCGCAGCATCCATCGCTTCATCCGCTTCTGCCCACACTGCAACGACGCAAATGCCCCCACCGTTAGATACCCAACTCGAGCGCACAACTCCAGCAATCCCTACCTGGCTTATTCGAGCCGAGCTTCGGCCTGTCCGGCTTGGCGATGGAGACGCGTAGCGTCTTCCCGAACAGCTCCGACTCTGGTCAACACGCACGACACCGCACACCTTTAGCTACACAACGTCTCCACCCACTTCCATCCAGCCCCGCTCGCACCATCCATGTTGTCGATGGCTGCTTTGGCGTCTGCCGCGTCCTCGAACTCCACGAAGCCAAAGCCTTTGCTGCGCTCTGCTCCAGCAGCAGCACAATGGCCACCCAATCAGTCCGCGGGCCACTTGCGCTTCGTCCCGCGCCCACAGACGTACGCGTGGAGTACTCCAGGGGGATCTGCACGGACTTGATGGGCCCGAACGGCACGAAGGCCGTGTACAGCCCCTGCTCCGTCACCTGCGCGTCCAGGCCGCCCACGTACAGCGCGCGCTTGTCCGTCGCCATCGTCGTACTAATAGAACAGCACGTGTATAGCACGGTACTTAAGTACTACTTAAGTGTACACCGAATCCCCGCGAACCTACTGGTATGTGAGTGCGTACGAACTTAAGGATATCGGCTAAGTGCGATCTGATCTTTGTGCCGAAACGCCTCCCAGCAGATTTATAGAAGGGGGCGGAGCACGAGCGGCAGCGAGCGCCTTGTCCGGAGCAGGACATCACCATGAGCACGGCCACGGACGAGCTATTTAACCAAGGTGCGTAAACGAGGAGAGTCTGCGGATCCTGCAGGTGTGACTGTGGTCGCGTGAGCCGCTGTAGATGCGGAGAAAGCGCGGAATATGTGGCTGATTCGCTGCATTTGCTATATGGTGGCAGGCTGGGGCGACGTGCTGGGCAACATCTCGCCTTATGCGTGGGGAAGTATGGGCGTGGCCTTCGGCTTGGCCTTCTCCATCGTCGGCGCTGCCTGGTGCGCCTCTAGGTTCGCATAGCTCGTAGAGAAAGCACAGAGACGCTGATGACGTTCCTTGCTGCAGGGGCATCTTCATCACGGGCTCGAGTCTGCTGGGTGCAGCGGTGAAGGCTCCCCGCGTGCGATCCAAGAACCTCGTGAGCATCATTTTCTGCGAAGCCAATGCGATCTACGGCGTCATTATTGCTATCATTCTGCAGAGCAAGGTGCGGTCTGCAGATAAATGCTGGAGACTTGCTCCAGCAACCGTGGGTTGACTACTAGTCCCAGGTTGCTGACTGACTGTTTATAACTGCTGAACAGATGAATCAGCCGGGCCTGAGAAACGAAGGAGACGAACCGATCAACGAACAGGCACTGTACTTTGCAGGATACGCTGTGTTCGGCTCGGGCCTTGCTGTTGGCTTGACGAATCTTGCCAGCGGGTACGACTTGACAGTTGCTGCCATAAGCTTTGAAGAGGATCACTGGTTGATGGGACTAATTTGTGGGTTTGTGTTTCATGTTTGAGCAGCGTGTCTGTCGGTATTGCTGGAAGCAGTTGTGTGCTCGCTGATGCGCAGAACGCGTCGTTGTACGTGACGATTTTGATCGTCGAGATTTTCGCTAGCGCGCTGGGCATCTTCGGTGTGATCGTCGGTATCATTCTGTCCAACAACGCGGAATTTCCTAAGTAAACAGGAGGTGAAGTCGCAGAGACATCGACGTTAGCCGCAAGGCTACCGCGAAAATTGCCTCGGGTTAGCACCAGTGGGTGGAAACCCATGGTGTGGCTTATCCTCGTTCAGAATCACCATCTAAGCACATCAATGCATTTCATTTTGCTTTTATGAGAATCATGAAAGGCTGGTGCTTGCAAAACCCCTCAGCGAACTATCGACTATTTCCACATTGCTCGATCGCTTTCAACGTCGACAGGTGTGTACCATTCAGGTACTGGGCGGTCAGGGTTGTACCTGTTTCAGATGAGGGTTTGAGTGACAGCACCAGAGATCCCGATATCGTGGGAAGCACGAACGTACCGATAGTTGAGGAAAAGCTCTTCTTCATCGGCAATGTCTGCCGTGGAGATGAACGCCAAACCCTATTGTGGAATTACAGCACGAAACCATAAGAACACTACTGATGGCCTCCCCACGCTACAATATTGCAATCGTACATGGACAATGGCACGCTTGCCGAACATCGAGAGGCGTGAAGGCTCCTTCACAAAACTGTTAGGAATAAGCTCATCATATTCTTTCGTGGTAAATGGTTCTGCAAACGTAAAATGAATGATAACCAGTTAGTCCGTGCGTTCGTTACCAACATCCAATGCTGCGATGCCGGACCTTCCGGGGGGAATTCAAAGGCGAATCCAAGCACGTTGGGAGGCGTTCCGTTGGGAGGGTGATTAATCTTGTGCGCCACAGCGAGAGGGTTGCGCGGCTTAGAGGCTGGGTTTTTCAGAACAGTCAGTGAGCTAAAAGACTAGAAATTCGCATATTAATCAAGGTTCTTACACTCGTTCTTGGCATCAATAATGACGCTGTCGAATCGAGCTCGGGCGTATGGATTATTCGAGAGCTCACTCAGGTAATGTTTCTGCCAAAATAAAACGCACATTTAGTATAAAGCCGTCACTGCCAAACGCCCTTTGCGTCCTACCTTCTTGTAGTGTTCTGGCAAGTAAACAATACCGGGGTACAGTGCCTAATTCAAGCGCCATATTTGATGATCATGTAAGAAAACAGATCGTAGCGCCTCGGATCCAACACTTTACACGTACAACTAACGATCCGATAGGAGCAGAGCCACGAAGTTTCACGCCTTCACCAGCACCAGGAATACTCGATTTTTCCACATTCAGCGTGAATCCGTACAGCTTTTGAAAGCTGTCTGAGATGCCAAGCTGCGCGAAAACACCTCCATCTTAGTCTGTATGATTCGCAGCAGCAAGGCAACGTGGTGAAGTCCACCCTCACCTGTTCCTCCACTTCCGTGGTGCGTTCGAAGCCGGACAGCGACATTTTCGGCGCCTTCTTGTCCGAGTCCTTGGGCATGCGCAGAACAGCTTCGAAGCAGCTCTGAACCTGCGCGCAGAGCCAACCACAACATGTGAGCGCCAAGCTGCAGCACGCCCGGAGCCACGCAGCACCAGCACACACCTGTTTGGCGACCTCGTCTTGCACGTACTGCTTCTGCTGCTCGAACTTCTTGGTGCCGACGATCTCCACCGCTTGGTCGAACAGCTCCTCGTGCTTCCTGCAGCACCAGCCACCACAACATCAGCGCCACTGCACCGCAACAACACTTCAAACTCGTTAGCCGCTCGGTACTTGTCGGCGTTCTGCGGGTCCAGCTTCAAGTCGCGGAAGCAGCTCAGCACCGCGACGACGCCCACGTCCGCCTCCTCCTGCTCGCCGTGCACACACTCGTTCAGTGCACCGCGTCCCCATCCCACGGCCAACCGCGCGCCGCGCACCTGGAAGCGCCGCGCGGGCGTCGTGCCCGCGATCCGCAGCTGCAGTCGGCGCCACACGCTCGTCATGCCCGCCGGTGATTGGCAATATTGATTGTATTTATTTTTTAAATATAAAATTAATATTGACAATAACTTCTTGTTAATATTGACAATAACTTCTTGCGCTGCCGAGTGCCCGTCTTCCCTTGGAAGAGTGACATCCACAACTCTGCGGCCAAGAACCAGCTGAACAGGGAGCGCCATGGCCAGCACCGGCAGCAGCAACGCGCCCAAGCCCGCGGACGAGCCGCCGCACCCGTGGGGCCCGCACATGCGCGTGGGAAAGGTCTTCCTCAAGGGCAACGAGCGCACCAAGTGCGTGCTGCGCGTTGGGGCTCGGCGGGCCGCTCGGGCGGCGTCTGGGCAGCCGGCGATCTCACTCGTGCGCTCGTGCTGTGTACAGGGCGGAGGTGTTCGAGAACGAGCTCCAGGTACGCGGCTACAGCTGCGCTGAGGCTGGTCGCGAGAACTGCCCACCTGACGGAGCGAATGGCTGGGTCTGCAGGAGGTGTACGGCGCCAACCGCATCGGCCAGTTGGTGCAGAAGCTGGAGGAGGCCTCGGAGGAGTTCAAGGCCCTCGGCATCTTCGAGTCCGTCAACATCGAGTTGGATAAGGGTGCGTGCGGTTGTCGCGGGTGGCGGCGCAATGGGAGAGTGGATCTTGACGGCTTGTTGGTCGACTGTAGCGAGCTCCGGCATGGGCGACGAAGCGGATGTCACCATCACGGTCAAGGAGAGGGGGTGGCGCTCTCTGCACGTTGGCGCGACCACCGACGGCAATGACGAAGCTGGAGTACGGGAGTTGTCTACTGTGCCAGATCCGGGCTGCTGGCGGAACATACTGATGAATTCGCCGCCCTGGAATTGTGTTGCAGGAATCCTCACTCACGCTCTTGAACGCGCTCGGAGAAGCGGAGAAGGTCACGCTGAGTGCCACGTACGCGCGCTCGGGCAGTAACACTCAGCGCGCGACGTTCAAGAAGCCGCGCTTTTTGGGCCTGCCGCTGTACTTGAGCGCTGTTGGCACCAATGAGCTTCACGTACGTCTTTCCTGCAGTGGCGCGTTATGTGGCACTCACCTCTTTGACTAACGAATTGGGCCTTTTTGATGATATTTTCCACAGAACCAAGAGTGGCTAAGCTCGTACAACGAGAAGATTCGTGCCGGCAGCATTTCCATCAGTGACTATGAAGGTGTGCACGACTTGTCACTGAACGTTGGCTGGCGTGACCTGCTTCCACGCCGTGACTCCAAGATCCCGACGGCATACCGTGCATCGCCAAGTATTCTGGCGGAAGCAATGCCGTCTACTAAGACCAGTGTAAGATACGTTTTCACGGATGACAGCCGAGACAACGTTGTGTATCCGACTGCTGGTGGGCTCTTCAAGTACTCGTAAGTACCTGAATGATGCAGAAACCCTTTACTCCTGGTTTTCATGCTGATCTAACTGTTTCTGTGACTAACCAACAGGACGGAGATTGCAGGTCTTGTGGGTGATGTGAAGTTCGTCAAAGCGGAGGTGGAAGGCCAGAAGCACATAGGAGTGGGGCCCATTGTGTATAAAATGCCGATCTTGAACCTGAGCCTGTCGTATCACATTGGAACGGTGAAGTCGTATGGCAGCGAGCAGCATCGGCCAGCACGCATTAGCGACCGCTTTTTCCTTGGTGGGCCAATGAATGTGCGTGGCTTCAACCACAAGGGTATTGGTCCGCGCGCTTCTCCCCTCGATGGAGGCGTTGCACAAGGTGATGCTCTCGGTGGCGACGTAAGCTACCATGGAACGGCGAGCTTGGGCTTCCCTGTCCCCCTGTCGCTCTTTGCGGTAAGTTAATTTGTGCTGCGTCGATGGTGCATCGCATAGCTAACTGCGCCACTCGTACTTTTCGTTTGGTGCTGCAACAGGCGCTGGGTCTGCGCGGACAGTTCTTTGCCAACGCTGGCAACCTAACGACGTGGGACCGCCTGCTCGACGAGAAGAAGTGGATGAAGAACCTTGCCGATGACACGCGTGTTTCTGTCGGTCTGGGACTTGTGTGGGGGACCCGCATCGGCCGACTCGAAGCCAACTACTCGTGGATTCTCAAGGCGCACGATCACGTAAGGATTTGTACGGCGTTACTCTCATCTCTTGTGTACGGTATCTAACGTGCTCTTCTGCTCTATAGGATAATATCAAGCGCGCCCAACTTGGCCTTGGCATGACTTTTTGCTAGATACGTCGTCGTAGAGAGCAACGTGACGAGGAGAGGAGAGAAGAGGGAGCCAGAAGCTGGCCGCAAAGTTGTCCAAATACATCCGCCGTCAGCCTCCACGTCACACGTCACACATTTCTGTACGATACATCCCCTTGCATTTTCGTTCGCACCCCGAATTAGGGGTGTCAGTCCTCCGATCAGAACCCAGGCACTCGCTGAGATCTGCACCATAGGGCGAAGAAGGTCTCCACCCCCAGTCGCTCTTCATCCCCCCCGGGAAGCTCCTGACAGCAGAGCGCCATGTACTCAGGCAACGCAGCGCGCATCTACAACCCGCAGCCGGACCCGCTGGAGCGCGGCCCGCCCAAGCGCGTGCTGCGCGAGGAGCAGCACATCGGCGAGATGGTGGCGGCCTCCAAGAAGCGCGTGACCTGGCGCTTCACGCTGGGCGAGTCGGACCGCACGCACGAGGTGGTGCTGATCCACTCGGTCATGAGCTACAAGAAGGTTGGTGGCGATGCCGTTCGAGGGGGTTATGCGAGGTTGAAGTGCCTGGCTGACGATCTTGACCCGCGGTGAGCAGGTAGTGCAGTACGACGGCCGACAGATGCATTTCTCATCGACGGTACGGGGAAGGACCAAGTTGAAGTGATTGATGAGATTTGGAAGGGGGTTAACAAAAATGTGGGGCGGTTTGCTGTTGTGGGGTTGTGCAGGCGACGCTGGGAGACTGGAGCTTCTCCATGATTTTGGATGGGCTGAATTTCGTCATGGAAGTGCGCATCAATGACATGGAGTCGGCCGACGTCCCGAAGTATGGTAAGGGCGGCACATTTGATGTGTTGATGTGCATGGTGAAGGTAGTCGTAGAGTTGGCTGATCGAGATGATGATGCGAGTCAGACTTTGTGATCGATCGGGTCCCGTTCCGTCGCTGGGATGTCTACCGTCGTAAGAAGCACGCGATCACCACGGCGACCTATGCCCAGCCAAATGCCCCTCCTGGAAGTACGTGCTGAGTTACTTGCTTTGTCGGTATGCGATTAGTTTCTCATATTGAGTTGATGTGATAGATGCGTATGGAACGCACCGCTGGGGTCCTGGGGGAGCTTCGCCTTCGTCACACAGCGAGCCGCAGCCGTCACGCGGCTCATTCACGAGCTCGAGAGGGTCTTTTACGGGGAGCTCTCGTGGTTCGCTTACGGGTAATTCTCCGACATCGGATCGCACGCAAAGCTTTGGCCAGCAGGGAGCTCGCCCGCGAACCTCCTCAGATCAGCAGAATGGACGCACCCGTAGTTTTTCGGGACAGCAAAATGGGCAACAAGGCTTCAGCAGTGCGCAGCAGTATGCTGGCCAGCGTTCGTCGTTGCAGGAGCAGAGCACTCCGTTCGCAGCCTCTACGAACACACATCAGCCCCCTCCGGCCCCACCTGCACCGAAGCCCAAGAAGCAACCTGAAATTAACTTGATCGATGATTTCGGTCCGACCGTGAGCGTGCCGGCGCAGTCGTTGATTTTCGATCCGTTGGCCAGTGTGAGTGTAGTCCGTGGCGTGCAAGCTGAGTTAATTTGCATAGCACTGATTTGTGTTCTGACCCTGGTGTGTAGGCTAAGATATCTTCAGCTGGAGACTCGACAAGCATCTCACCGCCGCAGCAGCAACAACAACCACATCAAGGTCAACAACAAACTGCCCCTGTTGCTGCGATTCCCCGGCCAGCTGCTTATGTCGATCCTTTTGCCGCCGTCGCTGCGCCTGTTATGGCAAAGCCCACTGGTAGCATCAATTTGGATCCATTTGCGGCGCACAACGGCGCTCACCAGCAACACCAATACCAACAGCAACACCAACAGCAACACCAACAGCAACAGCAACAGCAGCACCAACAGCAGCAGCAGCTGAATCGGCTAATGCCCATGAGCGTCATGAATCAAAATCCCATGTACCAACAACCAGTGGGCATGGCGATGGGAGCACCGTCGGGTGGGATGCCAATCCAGCAGCAACAGCAACAGCAGCAGCAAGGAATAAGAGGCTCCTTCACAGGCCACCAGCCCGGCGCACCCGGCGGCATGGGTAACGTGAACTACAACATCTCTCAGCTCATGAACCCGGTGAGCCTTCAAACCGGTCAGCAGAGTCAACAGGGCAAATCCATTAACATCGACGCCTTCGCTAGCCTAAGCCGTTAACACCCAGCAGAAATCGGCAAAGATGCAGTGTCGCTTGTTCATGTTTCGTTGCTTAAGCCCAATGTCCCAAATGAAAATGAACAACTCTGCAATGTCAACGCTTAGCCAGCTTGATGTGGCGGTGACCGCGCAGTAGATCATGTGTTTCCTTGTCGAGTTGGTTGGTCAACTGAAGTCTCATCTGTGCACGCAGGTACCTGATCTCGGCATCCTTCTTGGCCTCGAGATTCTCTTTCACAGCTTCAATGCGCTGTGCATGTTCCAGTTCAAGTAGCTCTAGCTGTCGTGCGTACTTGCCCGAGAGGACCTGCAGGTGGTCTTGCAGCCGTTTGTCTGCTTGTGCGGTCCATTGCTCCTCCCGCAGCTTCACCTCGGCGGCGTAGAACGACCGTAGTTCGTTCGTGCGGTTTTCCAGAGCTGCAGGGGCACCCCTCGCCAGCTTTCGTGCAGCTGCAATCACCTGGTCGCATATCGCTCGCTGTTGCTTCAGCTCTTGCAGGCATCCGTCTAGCTCAGCTTGCAACTGCTCCGCCTTGAGTGCGGCATCGTGGTGGTGCACGAAAATGCTGCGGATCTCGAGCTCTGCTTTGCCCAGCAGCCGCTGCAAGTTGGCCCCGAGCACTGTAAACCCTTCGAGCTCTTCGAACTCTTGAAAGTATACACGCATGCGATCCCGCGCTCGCAGGAAGAGCTGCTCCTCTACGTTCGTCAATCGCGCATTCTGCGTCACGACAGACAACGCCATCTCCTCTCTTGAGCAGTTTTCCTGAATCCTGTACTGTGCTAGCGACAACGTGAATCGTTTTACGGCAGGAATACATCGTGATCACGGCAACGGACAGAAAAAAACGCTGGCGGACACTTTTAAGTGACAGAATCGGCTGGTACTCGCCTCTATTGGAATAATTTACAGGCGCAGCACGTGCTGCGGTCTCTAGGGATCGGAGCGTAGCTCGGGCTGCACGCCTTCTAATTTACTGTACGCCACATCCAGTGTCGTTGGTGCTCCAACTCATGGCCGACGTGTACTTGCGCGTGGCCTTCTCGAGCGCGATGAGGTGCGGGTCGCGGACGTGTAGTGCGCGCATGCAGTCGCAGAGCTTGAAGAGGTACTCGAAGTTGGGGCCGCTGAAGCCGCTGCGGGTGGCGATCTCCTTGGCCATCTCGTCTACGGGGGACGGGCCCAGGAAGTCCGAGTTGGAGGGCGTGGCAATGTAGACCAGCGCCTTGCGCACCACGCCGTCCTCGCAGTGCACGTCAACCATTTGGCGGTCGTAGCCGGCCTGCTCGCGGTTGTCGAGCTTGGTGAGCGTGTCCGCGACCTCCTCGTCCGGCACCTTGTAGAGGCGGCCCCAGGTGATGTGGTCGCCCGCCAGGTGCGCGAACTCGTCGTCGAACTTCTTCATCTCCTCGCGGCTGATGAGCGTCACCACGCGGCCCTTAGCCTCGGGCGAGCCGCGGTGGTCTGGGCTGCCCTGCCAGAAGCGGCGGTGCCAGCCCTCGACGTAACCGAACACCGTGTCCTCCGCCGGGAACTCCGTCTTCCAGACGATCGAGCCGTAGCCGAACACCCACATGGTCTTGAAGGAAAAGAGGTGAGAAGAGTCTTGAACGGCTGCTGCTGCGCGATGTGCCGCGGAGGAGGCGAATTCCAGAATGAACTGGTGCAGGCCGCGAGCTGGCGCGGTGGCCCTATCCTCCGCCCGGATTACTTGCCCTATTCGCCCTTGAGGTGTACGGTTGTTTGGCCAAAAGAAAATTCCCCCCCTGCGAAAGGCGATGCGACGGCGGTAAACCCCGACATCGACGGGGGAAAAACGCCTCGCTCACGCCGCGCATGCAAGCGAGGACCTCGACAGTGACACGGGCCTGCCAGTCATCGGTGAAGACGGCAGTGGCGGCGGCTGTGGTGTTGTCATTCTGCTGCCGCGCAGTTAGGACTGGGCTTAAATTAGAGCAGCTGGCCTAATCATAGGTCCAGAGCGGCAAGATACACGACGGCAACCCAGGATCAAACCAGGTCGCGGCTGGCCTGCAGCACCCAGGCCACTCATACCCGCTCCACGCGCGCGCCGGGAACCCCCCTCCGTACCATTTGCGGCGCGAGACAGCCGCGCGGATCTGCTCCGCGAGCTGCTGCGGCGCGCCTCGGGTGTGATTGGGCGGAGGCTGCCACGTGCACCGAGAACGCCGCGCATGCCGAGTGACGTGCAACGAGCAACGCCGCGCCCGCCTGGCGCTGCGCAGCAGGCCGTTTCTTTGCCAAAACTGCAGTTGGAGCCCGGTCTCTGTGCGTCACCTCTTCGGCGACCAATGAGAGCGCGGATCGCGGATGACAAGTTGCACCTCCTGTCACCGTGGTGGTAAGGCGGGCTCCGATTCGGCCGCTGACAGGCGCCGCCCATTGGTCGAAAAGTTGCCACCATCCCCCTCCACCACCAGAACGCTGACGACCCCATGCGGACTCCACCGGCGGCACCAGCGGAGACCGTGCGGCGGCGCTGATAGGCTCACCGCCGGCGCAGGAGACCCATTCCATCGCTCCATTGGCGCCGCGGTGCCGCCGTCACGGTCCGGCAACAAGGAGGGACCTCAAGCCTGCGCGCGTGCGGCGTCGTCCCGGCCCGGATGGCGATCACTGATTGCGAGCACGATCAAGCACACGCCCGTGGCGCTCAAGTCGGAGAGGAAGCCGGGCGGCGCCGCCTGCAGCACCAGGCGCGTATCGACTAAAGTGGCGGCTGACGTCCAGCTGTGCTATCAGCGCTGACGAAGACTGCCGACGAACACGCTGAATGCCGCCTCCTCCTGCCTGGTCAGATCGCGCGTCGCGAGGTTGGAAACACGCGGAGTCTTGAGTTTTCCGCCGTTGCAGGGACGACATGGGAGACGCTGGACAAGTCAGGTGCTGACGGTCTCTGGAGCTCGGTCAGAGGGCGACAGCGTCCGGCTGACACAATCGGACACATCAGCAATGTCATCGCCGCACCATCCTAGCAGACCAATCGACTTCAAAACACTAGGTACCTACATGTACCTACCTGGTAGGTTGGAGCGCACTATGTTTGACGTAATAGCAGGGGAAAATGACCGAAAAGATATTACAGCGCAAACGCAATGAGGCGGGGTCGCCGCATCAGCATGCCGGATCTTCAGCTTAGCGACGCCACTGCCAAAATATAGCAATACCAAGACGCAGACTTGCAACCGGCGGTGGTCAAACCTAGCCTCCGCAAAACTAGTGAACAATGGCTTCACATCGTGCTCGGGCTTAAAGCCTATCGTACACCAGTTCTTCTTGTCTCGCCGCCTCCAGGCGGCATCGCTTGACCTCGGGAAGCAGGGCTCGACACCTGGAGCGAGAAGGCGCCGGCAGAGCAGGCAAGTAACTCGACGTAGCGCGACCATACTCAAAATCGAAATGACTACTACTTGGATTTCTACTTCGCAGTTTATTACTTCTAGTCTTATGCCTTTCGCTTTTCCTAACCTACTTATAAGTAGGTAATCAACCTACTTACGTTTTTGGTTTTCGTGTCTGAACCTGCTTACCTAATTGAATTTCTCCCTCGTGACGGATGGGCTACGACCGTGCACTCACCACGCGACTCAAATTACAAGTATTTGGGTGTAATGCGTTGATCACATTCTCCCACATGGCAGCATAACCCAAGCTTGTTAGAAACTACAGTAGTTTGATCTATTTCTTTTTTTCTACTTCACTTGACGACGTTATACGGCTTAAATCTTGCACTGTTTTGAGGTTGGTTAAATCACAGTGCGAGGTTAGAGTACTCCAGATGTTGTCTATGGTGTTCCTCTAAGGCTGCACTTCATTGCTTCGTGCTTACCACCCTGCCTCATAGTTTACTGCTTGCTATTATTTTTTCTTCTCCATTTCAGCAGTCATAACGGTGATAAGGAAAAGGCACGAGCGTTGTCTCCTTTCCTTGTTCAACGTTTTACACAACGTTTTACATTGAATTGAATACAGTCGAATCGAGGTAATAATATTTTTCGTAGGTTGCAGATTGGTCAAACAAGCGCGCAAAGTGCTGGTCTGGCTGTCGCTGCAGTGTTGCCACCTCCAAGTACCACCCCAGTACAGCCATTGCCATCTGCAGCAGTCGTGCCTTGAGCGCGACTGTCGAGTACGCTCCGAGCGTCAACGATCTCTCGGATGATGAAGGTGGTGCTGACACGGTCGTGGAATGTCCGATCTGTCTCGGCGCTATCTCGATTGCTTCAACATGTAGTCTTATGCCTTTCGCTTTGCATCATTAAATGATTGATGACCTACTTATAAGTAGGTAATTAACCTACTTAAGTACTTACGTTTTTGGCATTCGTGTCTGAACCTACTTATCTATTTGAATTCCTCGTCACGAGGCCAACAGTCACGACGTCTGCTTCGGTTTACGAATAATGAAACACACAGACTGGGCTCATCTCGTGTGTTCTGCCTAGAAGGGAACTGGATTCACGACGAGCAATTCGCTGATAGATTCAGTTTTGAGTCTTGCATTGATCATCTTCATTTTTTCAAAATCGAAAGATCAGTAGTTCTCTTGGGTTCTGACCCTAGACTAAGTGTAAAAAAACTATGCCCAAACCTGGGATTTTCTCTGGTTTGGTTCTACTGTAATTATTTGACTCCCGAATACATGCAATTGATTAATATTGTTTTTAAAACGGATTATGACTGGTGACTCATTTTATGATTTCGGGCGGGAAATGCAATTTTAAGCTCTCCTCGAACACTGCAATAGTACTTTGAAGTATTCAAGTAAAGTGCTTGTTTCGCTATTTTTTGAGTATTTTAGAATTGGTTGATCTGAGGCATCTGTGCGCATAAATGAAAATGAAAATTTATCACACGGAAAATTCCGTCCTACACAACTTTAAAACAATTCTTAGTGGATTCACCGAATGAATATAACGACATACATGTACATGTACTTACACTTTGACTTGTTGTGCTTTACTAAAGTCGTCACGTGCTACAACTGTAATTTTACTTCTTGCTGGGTCTGTGTGAGTGCTCATAGCAGCCATTTCAACAGCCAATCCACGCCGAAAAGTCCGCGCGAATACAAAACTGCCCAAATCGCGACTTTAGCTAAAATCAGTACTTCGCAAAAACAGAACTCCATGCCTTTCTGGGGATGACGTATCCGCCAAATTCATCTTGACCGTCACTCTCGCGGTAGAAAGCACAAAGGAAGTCGCGCCATCACTGATGGTCCAACAGAAAAGAAGAGGACGTGTGAATTATCGATTTTTTGGCGTGAACGCAGCCTACGTAGAAAAGTAGACTTTAGAACTTTGGAAAGGATCGGTTTTTATATGAAAGCACTGCTTGTAATGTGGCCTATCCAGCCTACTTCTGAAGCACTCCAAGTAGAAATGCTATTCAGAGTCCCAGATAGCCTCAATCCCTAGCCTTTGAAACGACAAGTACATGTATTATGCTCTGCAAAGTAGAAAGTAATTAGGAAGTTTCAGATGGCCAACAACTATTGTGCCAGAATACTTTTCATTTCTAGCTCTGTAATCCAGAATTCCTTACTTGTTCGAATTTCTTCTCATCTTGCCGGCTAAATTGAAGATGATGGCGGTGTCCTGCGCATCATCATACTGTACATGTATGTGTACGTGTACTGTGCGCAACTGATTGCCCTATTCCTACATGCTACTACAATTGTTACAAGCGGTCGATATGAATATGCTTATTCCTGTTGAGGTTTGGGCGTCCTTAAAAAACTTCAACTTATGCTTTTTGCTAACGTTTGCCCTGTCCAGCAACTGTAATTTTGCTTTCTTGCTGAGTAATTCCAATCGAAAGCATGAGTTTAGTTTGGCTCAGGTGAGTCTTCGATACATGTGCGAAACTGAGTTGATATTGAGTCGAGCTTTCGGGATGTCGCCTGTTCTAATCCTTGTAAAACAACAGCGGGTAGCTTCAACCTCTTTTTCAGACCGATCTATGCACGCCTAAAAACTTGTCCTCGGCTAGATACCCAGGCCGCACTTAAACAGTGTCTGCGATCTGGTCGCCTTCGCTTGACAAGAAACCCAGCTCGTCTTCCTCGCGGATGGAGGGGCAGTCGCGTAGAATCGCGTGCGAAATGGCAAGCGCGCCGCTGCAATCGCAACAACACACCACAGTTTAATGTTGTTAGATGATCAAACTCCTAAGACTACTAGAAATGCGGATTTACGTAGTAACCTTACCTAGCCGAGCAAATAGTGAACAGAATCGATCCTCCGAACACGACGATCACAGCAGCACTCACTGCATACATCACCGCCCAAAAGATACTCGTCAGCACCTCCAACACTAAGTAGCATGCGCCCGCACAAGACAACGTACCACCGAGCATGCCCAGCTTGCGCTGGTCGGGCGTCACAGTGCGTCCCATAATCTTTGTCGGGTTCTCAGGGGACTCGTTCGCCGTCGCGCTCGACATGTAGATCCAGAAGCCTCCCAGGCAGATGAGCACAAATAGGAAGAACGGGTTCAACAAGCTGCACCACACCAACAGCCGCAACAGGGCAACAAGAGAGTAAGAAATGCCACCCCCTCGTGCGAACCAGCAACCAAATGCCAAGCCATTGCCACGTACATCGTGACGACGCCCACCAGCGCCGCGGAGATGGCGTAGTTGGCGCTGAAGAACAGCGCGTTCTTGCGGCAGCGCGAGGCCAGGACGTCACGTCCAGGCACATTGAACGGCTTCTCCTCGCCTGCCGAGTCGCACAAACGAGCGCAGCACACGCGTCAGCGCGTCTAGTGTTAGGTGCAGGGCGCCGAGATGCTCGCGAGGGAGCGTACCGAGGCCGAAGAACTGCGCGATGCCGCGCACGTTGCGGATGTCGACGGCCTTGAGCAGCTGGTTCCTGACCTTCTGCAGCGCGTGCTGCGGCACCTCCATGGTGATGGTGCCCTGGGGCTCGTCGGACGCGACCTTCATGGCGCTCATGGCGGCGGTGCTGCGGCGGCTTTTGTGTGATCGCGGGGGAAGAGAAATGGCCGCGCGCAGAAAAACTGTTGGCAAGCTGCGGTTCGCCAAAAATAGCCCTCGGAAGCAGCCAATCGTCGACCACCCAAGATCGCAGCCGAGGAGTGATGGTCACTTCAACTTCCGCGCACTCCCAGGCAGGATGCGGACGCGCGCGCAGAGGGGCCCCAAGGCTCCGCTCAAGAAGACGTGCGAGCTCGAGGACACGGCGGAGGAGGACGGTGAGTGGGTCTGCGGCGCTGGATCGCCCCTCGCTGTCTTGTCTGGCTGAGAACCAGGCGGCAAATATAGCGGCGGGGTGGTTACTCTTTCGCCGGTCGCGCTAACTGTGGCCTCTTCTCGTCAATCACAGACTGCTCTTATGATGGGGATAAGGTGGTGACGGACTCGTGGGGCGACGGACTGGAGGGGGTCGCGCTGACGTGCTGTTGTCTTGCAGGAGAATGCTGAGAATGCGGCGAAGCCAGGCAGGAAGAGGAAGCAGAAGGGTGAGGCAGGAAGGGGGGGGAAGAAGGGGCTCTCCAAGCGGCAAAAGAGCGGCGAACTGACCGAGAGCCAAGAATCGCCGCCCATCTTCGTCTTCAGAACGGCTCGAACGTCGTTCCGCAAACGGAAGCAAATCAAGCACGAGCGGCAGCAGCAGATCGAGGAGGACAACAAGAGGCGGATCGACGAGATGATCGCGTACTTCAAGAATCTGGACGAGCAGAAGCTGGAGACTGCATGAACGCTGAAGGTGACGATTTTCGTGGTGTAGCTCTGGGCGGTGACTGCCTCGCTTGTTGCTGATGATGATTCAACTAGCGTGACAATGTTATCAGTGCTAACCCTAGCTCATGAAGATCCCGCAGTCGCTAACGCCAGAAGCTGGTCGCAATAGCGAGGACTTTGGTGGCGGCTCCGATTTTCTTGGGCTTTTTTAGCCAGCCGAGGTGCGTCGATGGCTACCGTTTCCTTCAAAACACCGAAGACAGCCTCCTGAAAACCACCCAACCGACGTCACGTATTGGTTAGCGAGGTTCAATTTAGTAGCCAGTTTGATAAGCCGATTGCCCAACACGTTTTCTTACCTGGATGTCGGGCTCCGAGTCATCTAGGTGAACAAAAAGGCAGTCCAGGGTGTAATCGATGATGGTCCCTTGAAAGTGCTCCTTTGGTGCGGCTTTAAGGAAAGTGGCGAACGTCTGGCATGCTGCTTTGCGCACAGTATCGTTGCTGTCGTCTAAACGCTTCAAAATTTCCGCGTAGAGTTGATGTACTGGCTCCTCTATCAAAGTGAAAGCAGCAAACGTGGTGTATAAGAGAAAGCCTCACCCTATGCACGCTCAACATACCTCCTAAGCACCCAGGAAGTGCAACGAACAGATACTGGAACGCGAGACAAACCAATTGGCGGGTCTTGGCATCGCTGTCATCCATCGATGATTTTAGTACAGGCAGCATCTATGAATGCACCACCAGTTCAAGCTTTAGCAAAACTGTATATGGACACAAGGGCAGACGAAAAATCATATACCTGGGGAGCAGTCTCAAACAAGCACGGTTGGTCGGCAATGCCTTGACGAAGCAGTGTGTATGCACACGCAACAGCTACTTTTCTGTAGAAAATAGGGGTCGGGGGACAGTAAACGTCAGTGAATGTTAACGATAATCAGAAGCATGAATTTAGGAGCCCACCTAATGGTTGCAGCTACACGCCCGCCGCGCCAAACTATGTTTGGGATTATAGCTTTTTGAAGCAAGGGGACGCTGAATGGCATGAAGGCCTAAAACGACAAACGTTTCAGAAATTTTAAATATTGGGAAGGAAAAGCTATCCCGATCTGACAATACCTGACTGATGGCATCCGTTCCAAGCATCGTTTCCAGCAAGGCAAGAAATGCGAGACGAACGTCTGCGTCTTGGGCCGGTTCAAGATGCACCAGAAAGACAGGCACAACTTTGTCGAGGTTCTTACCACATGCCTACACTCATTAATTGTGTTGTTAAAATCCAAGACAGTCGGGATCTAATGCATCAAAGGTTTCGTACCGCTCCTCCACGTTGACAAAGCGAGTCGAACAATACCCGACTCGGGTTACTTTTTTGCCAGCTAGCAGCTGCATCATTTGGGAGCGTCATCGTATCGAGAAGCTTGCCCATATAATGTGCATAAAGTTCCTGAAAATAGGTGAAGCAGTTTAACAGATGAGTTGCTGGTATACAAAAAATAGAGATCAATGGCCAAATCAACCTCAACAGATGTTTCCATTCTCGCTGCTAGCTCTCCCAACGTTTCGGTTGCCTGGTATCATCAAAGAAATCACAATTCTGTTAGTGTCTCATTACTCTTTTCCGAACTCATGCACAGTGTGAACAATCTTCTTCCTAAGCTTACCGTTTCGTAAGCCAGCGATGATTCCGAAGCCGACGCGAGGAGGTGGCTTATTACCCAGAAAAGTCTGAAGCAGATCTCGTCTTTTTGGGCAAGCAATGACCTAGCAGTTTTGACAATACTGGACACGACGGTAGCCAATTGATCTTGAAGATCCGCTACTTCAGATTCGCGTAGACCAGCGTCGCACAGTGCCTCAGTAATGAGCTAGATGAAATTAGGAATACATTGTGAGCCCCCTAATATTTACACTGCGGCAATGCTACTGCAAATCGTACCTCCAAGTGAGCGCCAATCGTTGTTGTTGTCATGCCTTCAATGCTCATACCCAGCAAGATCAACCCGTTTATACGATGCTGCGCGGTATCCTGCCCTGCTAGCCGGCCAGCCACCATTGGCAGCAAAGAAGCCAAAATCATCTGGGAATCGGCGTAATTGCCAACAACTCCCAAACATGCTTTCACACTGTTAACAACAGTCTCTTCATCGTCCCGACAAGTTTTTCCTAGTGCTGCAAAAACCTTGTCGAGGAATGGATTCATTTTCTGCTCCAGCAAAACCAGGTACGCACTGAGAATTTGCGTATAGCGCTCGCGCACCTGCACAGTCCAATCACTTGTTTTTTCGAGAAGAGACGGTAGTACTTCAGCTGGGATACTCGTTGCAACTTTACGAGCACCAAGTGGAGGGCGAGTCTCAAAGAATAGAGGAGGTGCACTCTTTGAAGAGCCTTTGTCTACCTCCATCAGCTCCACCTCGCTTGATTTGACGATTACCGCTTCATCACGAGCTTCCCACATAGCTGATAGCTCATTCAGCTTTGTAAGTGCAAGTGCTCGTACTTCAGGAGCATCGTCAACGATACCTGCAAGAAAAAGCGGAAAGATGGAAGCCTCGAATTGCTGGACCTGTTCAATCTGCGCCAGCCACGTAGCCAGTGTGATCACTAACTGCTTTCGCACAGAGGGGGCATGGTCAAACACAACTTTCGCCGCGGTCGGCAAGAGCACCTCCTTCATAAGTTCTGGTAGTGCCTCAGATCCGCAGGGTACCGCAGCTTCCAGCGCTTGCAGTGCGCAAACGCGCACACGGCTGTGCTGGTGTCCAAGATTCGCGACCATAGGGCGCACAATTGTGCCGATCTGCATGCCTACATCACTCCTCCAATTCTTCGAGATCAGAATGACGCACTCCGCCGACATCTTCTTGGCATCCGGGAACGGGTCCACCGCCGTCTTGCCGAGCGCATTGGCCAGCTCGGTGATAACGTCGCGCAATGACGTTGGCGTATCCCCCACAGCCGCAAGCTGCTTCAAGAACGCGTGCAGCAGCTGCAGAATGAGCAGCCGAATCTCTTCCGTCGGCTCCGGGTACGGCAGCTTGCCCAGACGAGCGTTGGCCAGCGCCACCAGCTCCTTCAGCGTCGCCTCCGACGACTCTAGAGCTCCGCGCTCGCACAGAAACAGCAACGCTGTCAGCGCTCGCTCGCGGCACTTCTCGACGGCGTCGCTCTCGGCGCATTGCAGCAGTGGGCGCTGCAGATTGGCGGTGCACTGAGCGCGTAGCACGGAGACTGACACGCGCGACACCTCGTTCTGCAGCGCACGGTTCAGCTTGTCGGCTGCTCGGCGGCGCACGCTGCGGTCCGGATCTGCCAAGCAGTTGACGTCGCGCTGCATCTTCATCGACAGCATGTTGTACGCGGCCTCATCCTCCGAAGACAGCGCCATGACTCGCGAGCGTCTTGGCGTCGGATCCAGTTACTGCCAAAATGATCCGGTGGCATACAAAGAGCAAGTGAACCATACATGATCGAGTGCTTGAAGATTGTGCTACATTCCCGCAACATTCAACGTAACGGACAATACTGTCCACCGCAACAGCGCGTTAAAACATGCACGTTTGCAATCATGCACAATGGTTGCTCTATGTGATGGTGACTCGTCTACTGTTGCCTCTATATGAATACGAATAGCTCAGCTCGATGGCGGTTTTTCGCCACAGACGCTGTCGGTAAAATCGCCACGTCTTGATGCCCGGAGCGACGACACGGACTTACTTCTTCTTGCCCTGCGCCCGCTTGCGGGCGTTGGCGGTCAGCTCGCGCTTACGCATGCGAATCTTGGTCGGGGACACGTCGATCATCTCGTCCTCGCCAATGTAGGTGACCACGTCCTCCAGGGACATCTGACGGATCGGTGACAGCTTGATGTTCTCATCCGTGCCGGCCGCGCGCATGTTCGTGAGCTTCTTCTCCTTGGTGGGGTTAATCTCAATATCCGAGGGGCGGCTGTGTTCACCAACAATCATACCCTCGTACACTTCGTCGCCGGGCTTGACAAACATCTCACCGCGGTCTTCAAGCGAGTTGAGCGCGTAAGCCTGAACAAACGTATCCGTCGGTCAGAAACTCGGAGCAAGACGACTGTACGACGATAATGATCATGTCCTTACCGTGCACACACCTCCAGACGAGGAGATAAGCTTGCCCTTTGACGGAGGAGTTGCTGTTCCTTGGAACGGCGAGTAGCCGTAGAAGATGGAGTTAAGGATACCACTTCCACGGGTATCAGTCTTGATCTGTAAATGAGCGATAAAAATGCTGGTGAGTGCCCATCCAGAAAGTTATACATCTAATGGCAAAAACTTCAGCTCAAGACATACCTCACTGCGGTAGCCCATGAGGCAACGACTGGGGATCTTGAACTGAAGACGCACTTTGTCGTGCATCTCCTTGAACTCGATGATCTCACCTCCACGGGTGGACAGCTTGTCGATAACGGTGCCGGAGAAGTCGGAGTCCACGTCAATTGTCACTTCTTCGATGGGCTCCATCTTCGCGTTGGTCTCAGGGTCCGTCTTGAAAAGCACCTGAGGGGCCGACACAGACATCTCGAAGCCTTCGCGACGCATTTCCTCAATCAGGATGGCCAACTGAAGCTCACCACGTCCGTGGACATCGAAAGCTTCGGAGGAAGCACTAGATGAAATTGAAATGGCGACATTGTTCTGCAGTTTCACACGAAAAGATTAGCAACATGTGAATACGAGCAGTTAGGGCTGTGTGCTATTACCTCGCACTCGCGCTCGAGGCGCTGCTTGATGTGAGAAGAAGTGAGAAATTTGCCCTCCTTGCCTGCGGTCGGCGCATCGTTGACACCAAAAGTCATCGAAATCGTGGGAGGGTCCAGCTGAGGAGATGGAATAGGTTCCGTCACGCTAACGTCAGCGATAGTATCAGACACATACGCGTTCACACCAGCGATGGTAATGATATCGCCTGTTGCACAAAGCCAAACATAACGCAGGCACAAACATCAGACAACATTTCTCATTCGTGAAAGAGCCGCGATCAGAAACGTACCGGCAGTGGCCGATGTGATTTCCGACTTGGCAACACCACGAGTCACAAACATCTTCGTAACTCTGCCAGTCTCAAGCTTCTTGCTGTCTCGGTTCATCACCTGGATCGAGTCTCCAATCTATTTCGTTTAATTCGGGAGAGACACGCAAACGTGAGTGAGACCAAAGCCACTTCATCATCATCAAGAAGGAATGCGCACCTTAACCGTGCCGGCGTGGACGCGGCCAGTTGCGAGACGGCCAACGTATGGGTCGTGGCCAATCATGGTAACAGCCATTGCGAACGGTTTGCTGGCATCAGCATCCGGTGCGGGAACGTAACGCGTGATCTCGTCCAGCAGAGAGAGCATGCTGTCACGCGATTCGCTTTCGCTGTCGAGGTCGTGCACAGCCCAGCCCTGCTTGGCAGATGCGTACAGCACAGGGAACTCGAGCTGATCATCATCGGCATCAAGAGCCACGAACATATCGAACAGTTCGTTCTCAACCGAGCCGTCCAGGCGGCTGGTGTCGCGGTCCACCTTGTTGACGACCACGAGTGGCTTCAGTCCCCGGTGCAGAGCCTTCGTCAACACGAACTTGGTCTGCGACATGGGTCCCTCGGTGGCATCCACGACTAGCACCACACCGTCCACCATACTCAGGATGCGCTCCACCTCACCACCGAAGTCGGCGTGACCGGGCGTGTCCACGATGTTAAGCACGTGGCCGTTGTACTCGACGCGCGTGCACTTGGACATGATGGTGATGCCGCGCTCGCGCTCCAGGTCAATGGAGTCCATGACACGCTCCTCGGAAAGCGTGTTGCCGCCGTGCTTGAGCAGCTGGTCCACCAGCGTGGTCTTGCCGTGGTCGACGTGGGCCACGATGGCCACGTTGCGGATGTTCTCAGCCGTGACAGACGAGTAGTCGGTGGAGAAGGCGCGCGCCACCGCGGGCGCGTTGCGCTGCAGGAACGAGCGCTGGCTTGAGCGCGCACGCGCCACAGCAGGCAGGCAGGACCGGCGGAGCCACATGATCAGGTTCAAGCGCGTGTTGGTGCACGAGGACGAACGAAGCGTGTGTGGTGGAGACGCCGTCGATGACGCGGTGTGGAGCACGCCATTTAGTGTGGCGGACGCAATTTCGGTGGTGCAGACTGATTACATGGTGGTACAATGTACCAGCTCCCGGATGCATCAGGCTGTTTGGTTGGACAAAAGGCGCGTGAATCACGCGGCGTCGGCGGGTGTTGATGAGCAAGCCGCTACATGCACCATACATTTTATTTTAATAATTTAAAAATGCCCACTCCTACATGTTCTGAGCCAGAGAAGGGGGAAAGCGCGATACAGTCTCTCGCTGCCCGCAGATTCAGCAAACGCCGATGGAGTTAACATGCACGACCGATCGTGCAAGCAGAGATCGCATTAGTGCCTGGTACGTACTGTACTGTACCAAGCACGATCTGGTGCTTTTTGTTTACTTTTGCTTCCGCCAGTTTTGATGACGGAACCGCTGGGTGTCCTCACTGCGTCTCGCTGACTATTACCGGTGCAACAGTGCGTCTGAAAGGGCGCGAATGGATGAATGGCATCGTCAATTCATGCGGTTCATGTGCATGCAATGCGCCCTCGACAACTCCTCGTCTGAAGACAGGCTGTCTTTTGTGATGACTCTTCCAGTGAGCGCTACCTCCTGTACATGTAGCGCACGCGCGGTCGGGCCGGTCACATCGGTCGCCCTTATTTTCGAGGGTTGCGCCTGGCTCTGCATCCCATGTTTCGATTTTTTACTGGTGTGTGCTACACCATGCATGTCAATTGAAATGCAATCATCTGGCGCGCCCAAACAGCTGAAGCGTGACGTTCGCAGCTGAATCTTGCTGCCATGCGATCCGCCGTTGCAAGATACTTGAGAGCACTCCTTCGACGTGTGGTGGTGGCACCGGGGCGTGTTCTGGTCTCGTTGCGCCACTGCGCGTTCACATCGCGGCGGCGCTGGTGCTTGGGAAACATGAGCAAGATGAGGGCTGACCGGCGCAGCTTCTTTGGAGAGCAGTGGATACCTATCCCTTGATTTGACTGCCAAACTGCAACACTGCAGTCCGATCTCTATTAATAAGCGTGAGCTCACTGAGCTCAGCTCAGCAGAAATCCAAGCAGCGCCAGTGGCGGATCAAACACACGGATCGTTTGGGCTTGTCCACTGTCCATAGAGCCTCAAGTCTGGTGCAGTCGCGGCGCGGATCTGGCAGGCGAAGCTCCTCGCGAGTCAAAGCCGCCCGCCAATCGTGACGGCAGCAGTAAATCAGGGAAGGCCGCGCGCGCTTCTTCCTCTTCCGCTGGCCTGTGATGGAGTGGCCACCGGCGGCATCAGCCAGCAAAAGCCGTGGCTAGTGTGACATTCGCGCCGCCGCCGCCTCCTCGGGCGTGAAAAATGCCAACTGACCGTGCTGGGTCGGCGCCCTCGCCGCGAGGGACAAAAGAAAGGTATCCGCGCGCGGGCGGCCTTCTTGGTGCTTGGCGCGGCCCAGCTGGCGCCCCAAACCTCACATAGGCCCACATGGGCATGGGTGGCGTCGACGTCAGCGGACGGAGCCTTAGCTGACGGTACCACGTCGTTCCCACCTTCGAAATTGTCCAGCGCCACGCGGGCCGCGCGCACTCTGCGCGTTTGTATGGCGGGCGGCGCGTCGACCCGGCCCGGGCCCGGATCGGCCCGCGCCGCCTCTATGTGAAACCAGGCGGCTGGAAACCAGACACGAAGATCTGCGCGCACTCGAAGCTCATTCCGCATTTTGCCCCGCAGGCCGGCGCTGCCCCCCGACCCCGAAGCCCCCGACCGGCTGGCGACCTCATGGCGCGCGCTCGGCTACCGCTGCTGCTGCTGCTGGCGCTGCTCGCGCTGCTCGCGGCGCGCGGCGACGCGCTGCTGCCCATCACGGAAGCGCTGCAGCGCGCGCGACAGAACCTCACGGCCTTGCAGCGGCAGTGGATCGACCCGGACACGGACCCCAAGTTCTACAACGTGTCGGTGCCCCGCGGGCCATTCAACTTCGGCGGCCGACTCAACGACACCATCGAGTACCAGCTCATCTTCTCGGACGAGTTCAACAGCTCCAAGCGCTCGTTCGAGGCGGGCTTCGACTCCAAGTGGACGGCCGTCAACATCCGCGACACGACCAACATGGGCCAGCACTTCTTCCTGCCCCAGGCCGTGCAGGTCGACAAGGGCAACCTCATCATCACCACCTCCAAGCCCAAGCAGCGCTACCGCGGCGCCAAGTACGTCAGCGGCAGCGTGCAGACGTGGAACAAGTTCTGCTACACCGGCGGCTACGTCGAGGTCCGCGCCATCTTGCCCGGCAAGTGGGGCATCCCCGGAACGTGGCCGGCTATCTGGCTCATGGGCAACATCGGCCGCGCGCCGTTCCTGGGCTCGCTGGATGGCACCTGGCCCTGGAGCTTCGACGTCTGCGCTCCCTACGTGGAGAAGGCCGAGAAGGTCAAGCAGAAGATCAATGCCTGCGGCAACCTCACTGACAAGCATGACAAGCAGTCCTACCCAGAGTTGTACGGCATGAACCCGTTTCAGGGACGCGGTGCGTCGGAAATCGACGTGATTGAAGCGCAGATTCGTGCTCGCGATGAGCCGGCATTCGTTTCGACGTCGCTTCAGATTCGTCCCAGCCTGTACGACGACATGCGCCCCGATCCTGGTTCGCTGCCGGGCCCGAAGCAGTGGTATCAAGGCCTTAAGTTTGGCGAGTTCACGAATATCAACAAGGACTACTACGGTGAAATGGGTCTGGATTCCATCTCCGCCCTGACGCAACTAGAGACCAACGCGTTCAAGGCCTTCCACCTTTATCGTCTTGACTGGTCTCCTGGTCCGGAGGGATACATTCGTTGGTGGCTTGACAACAACTTTTTGTTTGAAATCCCCGGTGCATCATTGAACAAGTGGGTGGGTAGTGTTCCACCTCGTCAGATTCCGGTGGAGCCCAGCTACCTCATTCTGAGTACGGCCGTGTCGGAAAAGTTCTCACCACCGTGTAGTGGCGAGATTTGCGATTCGTTGTGGCCTTCGAATTTCACGATCGATTATGTCCGCGTTTACCAGGGCAACCCGAACCGGTACACGTCGGTGGGCTGCAATCCTGAGGCGTACCCGACAACAGAGTGGATCTACGCACATCCTGTAGAGTATGGCCTCCCTTGGTATGTTTCGTTGCGCGTTGACATCGGTCTCGTCCAGTTATTTGCAGTGGTTAATGCTTTGGTGGGCCTCTTCATGGCTTTCCGTGGAACATCTCACCCGAAGATGATGTCGATATATGCCAGCTCGCTGTGGCTCACTGCTTCGTTTTATGGAGCTCTGAGTTCTAGCGCCCCCAACGACCTCGCTTGGGTCCAGACCGCACTTGCTTGCCTTTGTGGCTTAGTGCTGGGTGGGCTTTGTTGCCTGGTGTATCCGATTTCGCTGGGTGCGATGCTTGGTTTGTACGGCGGCGTGATGATTAGCCAGTTCGTGCCCCTGTTGTCTACACGTGTGATCACTGCCGTGTTGGTAGGTGTTGGTATTACTCTAGGGTGCGCACCGCGTATTGACACCAAGCACGTCGTGATTTTGTCGACTTCGTGGCTTGGTAGCTTAGCGTTTCTGTTGTCGGTGTCGTTATGGGTGAGCGAGGGCGATATCGCTGAAAACGCATGGAACCTGGCTGGCTTTGTCTTCAACGGTATCAATGATGACCACGTGGGTTTCTGTTCGGAACACTGTCTGCCGATGTACATTTTGCTTGTCGGGCTTAGTGGAACTAGCACTGTGTATGGTTACTACCGCTTGCGTGGCGTGACGATGCTCGATAATACGATCAGTGCGCGCAAGGCTAAATTCCCACCGGTATCTGCTAGCTCTGATGCTCGGTCGTGGAGGCCTGACGATGATGAAGTTTCGATGACAGAGAAGAACACGATGAACTTCTTTTCGCCCACAAAGCTGCCGCACAATATGCAGCAGTTCAGCACTATCTTCCGCATCGCTGTAAACGTGCAGCGTTGCTTTGGCTTCCAACTGGATAACTTCCGAAACCAGACAGAGCACATCGTCATGCTTCTGACGAACAACACGCGTAAGGGGGGAAATCCGTACCGAAAGCTTCATGAATTGGTGTTTTCCAACTACAACAAGTGGTGCTCAAAGTTAAAAATTCAGCCGCTGCACTGGAGTGAACAGCGAGCACCTCAGGGTGGTCTTACCAGTGTGGACGAGATCTCGGTAGACTTGTGCCTGTTCTTCTTCATTTGGGGTGAAGCCAGTAACCTTCGCCACTCCCCTGAGTTTCTATGTTTCCTTTTCCACAAGATGAAAGAGGAGTACCCATCGATTCGTCATTCAGAACGCGAAGCTGGACACTTCCTGGATACAGTTGTCACGCCTGTGTATGGCTTACTGAAATCTGAAATGACGTCCAAGCATGATCATGAGGATCGCCACAACTACGACGACTTCAATGAGTTTTTCTGGACGAAGGCTTGCCTGAAGTATGATTACAAGTACGAGGAGGTCTTGGACACCACATCTCCCAACCCTGCCTTGATATATCAGCAAAAGAAGAAACAACGCGAGGGACTCGGTGGTTTTAGCAGCCGAGGCGGACTTAATGGCGGTGCCAAGAGCAGCTTCTTCACCAAGCGTAAGAGCATTGCTGAGGGGTTCACCGAGTCGGCCAAATCCTTCGTGGAGAAGCGAACGTGGTTGCTTCCACTACGTGCTTTCAACCGTATCTTCAACTTCCACGTGATTTCGTTCCATTTCTTGGCTGTTCTCGCCTTCACAAACGAGCAAGAAATGAGCCTTCAGGATTCGTTCAAGATCATTTCAAGTACTCTGATTACTCCCTTTTTATTGGATATTCTTCGCGATGGCCTTGACATATTTGCTGTGTACCATGTGCAGCAGAAGGTATTCTCAACGGCGCGTAATGTCGTACGTGTCCTTCTGCACCTCGTGCTTGTAGTGGTATCGACCATGCTGTACTGGTACGCGTGGGCGTATGACGGCGTGTGGTGGCAATCATATTATACGGTTGCTTTACTTTTCCACGTACCGGGCCTGATTAACTGCGCCATGCAGGTGATGCCTGGCCTCACTAACTGGACGCGGCGTACGACGTTTGCTCCCATCGCTTTCATTCGTGATATTGTAAGCCCGATGAATCGTCTGTATGTTGGCGACAATGTGCTAGATCCGGAGTCTATGAGCATCGGCTATCAATTTTTCTGGGTGTCGCAGTTGTCGTGGAAGCTGTACTTCAGCTACAAGTTTGAGATATACCCGCTGGTGGTGCCCACGTTCTTGTTGTTTGCTGACCACGCGGAAAACAACGTGAGCTTGATAATGACGACGTTTCTGGTCTTGTTGAACTGGATCCCGTTCTTTTTGGTCTTTTGCGTAGATATCACCATTTGGAACTCGATCTGGATGGCCTTTACGGGCACCTTTGTTGGGTTCTCATCTCACATTGGTGAGATCCGCAATTTCAGCCGAGTTCGCTCGGCGTTTAGTCGCGCTGTGGACGCGTTTAACGCTAAGGTGATCGCTCGGAGCTCCAAGACTGGACTTCAGATTGCCGAAAGCACCGGAATGTCGTATGGCTCGACTGTTGTTGGTCACGAAATTCTTGATCGTGTCGCCGGTGGCGCGGACCCAACGTCTCGGATCCTTTCTCAGCGTCGAACCTCTGTGCATGACGACGAGACGCCTTTGCTGTCTTTCTCGCGCCGTAAACAAACGCCTTTGGAGCGCCAAGCTGGGCGTCGTCGCAAGTGGTTCTCTTTCTCCGTGGCATGGGATACGATTATCGATAGCATGCGCGCAGATGACTTGATCTCAAATAAGGAGAAATCTTTGCTCCAGTTTCACCGTCTTGATGGCTATCAGCGAGAAATTTATCTGCCACAGTTCCAGTTGGCCGGCTGTTTCGAAAATTTTACATCAACCATTCTTGATATCTACTCGTCTAGTGATGGCAAGGTATCGGAGCGTGTACTGCAGGACAAGTTACTAGAAATTCTCAGCGAGAGCCCAATGGTGGAAGAATCCGTGGAAGAGATCTGGGAGCTTGCAAACTGGGTGCTTATTAACGTGCTCGGTCCATGCCACTCGAACGATGTGAAGTACATTACCAGTGTGCTCAATTCATGGGCAGCACGCGGTGTCTTCCGTGCGCTCAACCTGCAAAAGGTTGCCCCTTGCGGCCGCGCTTTGGCTGGCTTGGTGTCACTCTTGAAGTCCAACGTCCGTGCCTGGAAGAACAACGCTAAGGTTATTCCTGTGCGTAAGGATCCGTCCGATTATGCGTCGTACGAGTTCCCGCAGCAGTCAGGCTCGTACCGCCCTGCATCGAGCGGCCTTACAAAATCGGCTAGTACAACCGGTCTTTCATCCCTCGGATTGGAGCCTCCTCGTCGGAGCCGTGGTTCTGGTGTTGCGCGTATTGCGCGTATGCAGCAGCAGACGCATAAGCCTGCTGTCAATAACGGCAAGGCCGCGCACTCAATCCCGAGCGCGCACATCATGCAGATTCGGGAGCGTGTGCGTACTTTCCTGAACTTAGGAAAGGAGATTCTGGCCCATGTCCACGAACAAGACCCCGTGTACGCTGAAAGCAAGGGTGTTTCGGACCGGCTGACTTGGATTCTTACACAAGAGCGTGGGTTTATGTGGGACGACAACTACACGGGTGAGCAGATTACGCTTACAGCGTTTGAAAGCCACACAAATGTGGTGCTGTCCCATTTGCACGGATTGTTGACATTGCAAAAGATCGATGCTGAGCCCCAGTCGTATGATGCGCGTCGTAGATTGCTCTTCTTCGTGAACTCGCTGTTCATGGACATGCCACTGGCACCATTGCTCGAGGAAATGAAGTCGTGGAGCGTCATGACTCCATTTTACGCGGAGGACGTCCTGTACTCGAGAAAGGATTTGGAGAGCAAACAGGATGGTCTGGACGTTCACACGCTGCTTTTCCTGCAGACATTATACAAACGGGATTGGGAAAACTTCCTTGAGCGAGTCAAGCCCAAGAAGAATATTTGGAAGGACCCAGAGACCGCGATTGAACTGCGTATGTGGGCTTCTTTGCGTGGCCAGACATTGTCGCGTACTGTCCAAGGTATGATGTATGGTGAAGCAGCAATTCGTCTGCTGGCTGAGATCGAACAAGTTCCGCAGCAGAAGCTAGAGGAGCTGATTAACACCAAGTTTACGTACGTTGTCGCGTGCCAAATCTATGGCCGACAGAAGAAGAACAATGACCCCAAGGCAAGCGACATCGAGTTTTTGCTCCACCGATTCCCGAACCTTCGTGTGGCTTACATTGATGAAGTGCGTGTGAACTACCAGAAGGAGCAATCCTACTTCTCGGTGCTTATTAAGGGCGGAGAAGAGCTTGGATCCGTGCATGAAATTTACCGTGTGCGTTTACCCGGCAACCCTATCTTGGGCGAGGGCAAGCCTGAGAACCAGAACGCGGCGATTGTATTTACTCGCGGTGAAAACCTTCAGACTATCGATATGAACCAGGACGGATATCTCGAGGAGGGACTTAAGATGCGCAACCTGCTTGAAGAGTTTGACAAGGGTACCGCTGACCGACCGTACACTATCGTTGGAATCCCTGAGCATATTTTTACAGGTAGCGTGAGTTCACTGGCAAATTACATGGCTCTGCAGGAGACGTCCTTTGTGACATTGAGCCAACGCACGTTGGCACGTCCACTTCGTATGCGTCTGCACTACGGTCACCCTGATGTGTTCAACAAGCTCTTCTTCATTACACGTGGCGGTATCAGCAAGGCCAGCAAGGGCATCAATCTCAGCGAAGACATTTTTGCAGGCTACAACAACTGCATGCGTGGTGGATCTGTCGCCTTCCCGGAGTACACGAAATGTGGTAAGGGACGTGACGTCGGCATGCAGCAGATCTACAAGTTCGAAGCCAAATTGGCACAGGGTGCTGCGGAACAATCGCTCTCGCGTGACGTGTATCGTATCAGCCAGCGTTTGGACTTCTTTAAACTGCTGTCGTTCTACTACAACCACGTGGGCTTCTATCTGTCGACATCGATCATTATCTGGACCGTGTACATTTTGCTCTACTGCAACTTGCTCCGATCATTGCTCTCATTGGAGAGTGTTGGCGGTCGCGAGCCCGTTTTGCTGAGCAACTTGCAGTTGATGCTCGGAACAGTTGCGTTCTTCACGACTGCGCCACTGCTTGCGACGATTTCTGTTGAACGTGGTTTCAAGGCTGCTTTGAACGAGATCCTTGTCCTGTTTGTCACCGGTGGCCCGCTCTACTTCTTGTTCCACATCGGCACGAAGTGGTTCTACTTTGGGCAGACGATTCTTGCTGGTGGTGCGAAGTACCGTGCTACGGGTCGTGGTTTTGTCACAAAGCACTCGTCATTCGATGAACTCTACCGTTTCTACGCTAGCAGTCACTTGTATGCTGCTGCGGAGATTGCCATAGGACTCACCCTTTACTACAAGTTCACGATTGGCCATCAGTACTTCTCGATGACATGGTCGCTGTGGCTTGTGTTTGTGTCATGGTACTGGTCTCCGTTCTGGTTTAACCCTCTGTCGTTTGAGTGGTCTGATGTCATGGAGGATTTCCGTTTGTGGTTTAAGTGGATGCGTGGCGACGGTGGCAATCCGAACCAGTCGTGGGAGGCGTGGTTCAAGGAGGAGAACGCGTACTTTTCTACGCTTCGCCCATGGTCCAAGGCTTGTGTTACGATCAAGGGTGGACTGTTCGCGCTGATAGCATTTTCCATTTCATCGACGGGCGACGAATACCACTCGATTCTTACCGAATCGACTTGGCTCCCTTTGGCCATTTGCTGCTCCATGGCTGCTGTGTATTTAAGTGCTGAGGCGGTCTTCTTCACTTCGTCGCGTGCTAACGGCGAGAACGGACTTGTTCGCTTCCTGAAGCTTATCCTGGTACTTGTCCTCGGCTCTGGTCTGATCCTTGCCTTTGTGTACGTGGATGGTATGTGGCAGTGTATGCTGAGCATGGGCTATCTCGCAGCAGCTGTGGGCTGCTGGGCGCTTGTGCTGCTTGGTAGCAACTCGCGCTTTGTTGGCAGTCTATACTTCGTACACGACGCTGTCTTGGGCCTGGTGTCGTTGAGTCTCATTTTGTTACTGGCGGCGCTGTACGTCCCTGGGAAGATTCAAACATGGCTGCTCTACAATAATGCGTTGAGCCGAGGTGTGGTGATTGAGGATATTCTGCGCGCCAACTCGACCAACGACGAACGCGACGACGATTTGTCGGTGCAGCAGATGCGCTCTATCATCATCGAACAGCAGCGGTTTATTAACGTGCTGACGGCTAGCGGCAGCGAGACCGATATTCGTGCGACTGGCCCTGGAAAGAAAGATGACCTCATGCACGCGATGAGCGATAATACGCTTAACGCCGTGCTGCGAAACATGTCTGAGTCAGAGCTGAGTGCGCTGCAAGACTCGTCGAGCCGCCTGCAGGCTATCATGTCCGAGGAGGAGCGCAAGGTTGCTCAGCGTAAGCAGCAGCAGGAGGAGCAGAGACTTGCAGAGGCGGGCATCAACCCCTCTTTGTCACGCACGCGCCGCGCTTTCTCGACGAGCGATTTTTCGGCCATCCCGGCCAACACAAATCCATTTAACCTCTCGACTGAGAACGGCCCAGCTGCTCCTAGCAATGGCACCTCTAACGGCTCTGCAGCCCACGGTCACCACACTGCCGTGTAGATGCGTACGTAGATTTGTTAGACGACCGTAAAGGTAAAGTGAGATAACTTGCAGAGACTGTTGCATTTTGAATAATGAACGACTACTGTAGTACCTTTTGGCCTTGATGCTCTTGAGGCGCAACTCAACGGATCGACACAAATGCGGAATAAACGCTACGTTACAGATACTTTGTACTTCGGTGAAAGTGGTACACAGAGCTTTGGAGCTGCGTATAGAGATCTACTGGGGTCTATGATATGGGCGTCGCTGGAAACGAGCGAACCAAATGCCTTCTGCTTGACGAACGTACTTGCCGCATGCTCAGACGTCGGATTGCTTTCGGGGCTTTTTGCCGAACCCACTGAGAAACTTCATGTTCGCGCTCAATTTTTTCGACAGTGAGGTTTTCTGCAGCGGGTCAGCGTTCAAAACAGCGTTTTTGAAGTTTTCTGAAATCTCTGAGCCGCATTCGCATTCCTCCAGCTTTGTCTCAATCTCACTTAAGTTTTTTTCCGAGATGGACCGAATCATCTCCAAGTCATCGACCAGCTGTGACGAAGACACGTGGGAGTAGATCTTGCGGCTGTCTGAAGTGAAGCACTCGTCAATATCTTGGCTTGGCGACATGGCCAAGTTGGCGAATAGTTGCTGAATGGCTGGCGAGTTCATTTCGATGAACGGATTAAGGACCCTAATACGGATAATTTTAAAGTTAGCTAACAACATAAAACACAGCAGAAGTACAGCTACGCATACGTACTTAAAATCAGGCTCCCGGTCTCCAAATCTCACACCAGTAGCTGTCTTGAACAACAGCTTAGTCACTAGTACAAGGACTCGGCGCGTTTCAGGCGGAGGAAGCTGCTTCGTGAGACCATACAAATGCGGAGTAGTAATTGCTGGACACACAAATCGTAGGAAGAGAAAGCCTCCGATCACCGACTGGACAATAGTTTTAACAAAATACAAACCAGTTAGTCAACAAAGAAACTTAAAAATGATACCAGTATTCACGTACCCGAGTTAACGTAGACGCGTCCTCTGCCTCGACACCCTCCTTCGAGCCATCGAAACGACTAATAACTTTTGAATTTAGGTGAGAGCAAATGTGGAAATAAGATGACGGGATCTATAAGCGTCAGACAGCAATAGATGTCAGTATCTCAAAACCCACCCAATCTTTGAGCTGCAATGTGTAACTTACATAGTTGGTGTTTTTCATGATCGAGTCAATGATGTTTTGACATGTACGCATGAGATTTGCAGCGTTAGAGTCAGCTTGCGCCTCGTCCTGTAGTGATTCCTCCTTGTGCGGATTCAGCTCCATGTCGGCAATCTTCAACTTAAATATCTGGCGGATGGGATCCGATAGAGCGACGCGAATAAACTTCGCTCCCACGGCCTTGATGTACGTGGAAACAAGCCTGCTTGCATAGTCATCCGAACGGAAAAGAGTAGCCACGTTGATGACGGAGGCTACCTCAATTTCAATTGCCCAGCGTATGAGATTGCTGAGTCTATTGCGACTTCCGAAAACCCGAAGGAATGGGGCAAGCAATAACATTTTGTCTTCTCGGCCCGCACTCTGAAGAATTGAGGCCACAACTGACATGGTCTCCTCAACCACTAGGGCCGGGAGGTCCTTCGGCGTTTGCGGTATAGGAGCCCGTATCTCAAAATCCCCGCTGAAAAAATCGCGGGCCGATCTTGCATGGGAGAAGAGACTGCGTATTCTTGGGCTTGTGCCATTCGACGATCCCGTTGCAGGAGACTCAGATTGTGTAGCACACTTGCGATTATCCTCCAATTCGTCTTTTTCTTTCGACGCGTCTTCGTCAATTCCTTGGCGGATTTCGGCGATAATTTCATTGCTGATAACTACCTGGTCTGTGTGACGAGACTGGTCGGGCTGGGATGACACAATGAAGTCCTTCATGACTTGGTGGATCGAATCAAGGAATCCGCTCGCCTCCAAAAACTGGCTATCCGACTGAAGAGTAACGAGCGCAGATGAAAATCAGCATTCAATAGAACAGAGTCAGAAACGTGCGTAGTTACTTACCGCTTCGAACTCAGACAATCGTTCAATCTCGCTGTCGTCGTCGTCATCGTAGAAAAGATCATCTTGCGTTATGGAGAATATGCTTTCGTTGCTGTTGTTAGAGTTTATCTGGCTCAGTCCAAATTCTGTGACGTCTGACAATACAGTTGAAATATCAGACGCAAGTCTCCAAATGAATAGACAAAAAGAAGAGGAAAAACCTGAGAACGAGGGCTGGGATTGAAGAAGTGATGGAGAACTTGACATAGTCTGAAGTGGTTTCTGATAGAGTGATTCCGAAGACAATGCCGTACAACAGTTAGAAGCATGTAACGACACATGCAGCCCTTAACACAGCAAAACGTTACCTTAGTTGACTTGGGATCCGTCCGAAGCGAAGATTGCAATGTCCGAGCTATTTCAGCAAGCTCCATTGCCTGTTGCTGCAAATAGTCATTTCCAGCGATACCACTCGAGTCAAATACACCTGTGCCACTGTGTGATCCTTTGAAACTGGAAGTAAGGGACCCGTCCTCACTGCTTTCGCGCGTTGATGACGAGTCAGTAAGCTCGTCCTTGTTTAAAGTACGAGCCATCTCAGCCAACTCTGCTGCTTGCTGCTGAATGGAGTTGTTTTCCGCTACATCGTAACTGATTGCTGATGGTACACTCAACGGAGATGTGAAGTTTGAGCGCTCAGACCCTTCTTCTGGATTGGATGAAGCTGATGTAGACTCTCGCTGACGACGGTCTGTCTCTGGAGTTACCACTTGTTTAAATGGTGCCGCCACCTTTTCAGCGCTTGATACTACGGCTCCAACTTCACAAGCAGGTTGAGCAAGTTGGCCATCGTTAGCGTGGGAGGACGTCTCAATTGAGTCGTTGATGGAAACCCGACTCTGCAGCGTCCCCCGTTTTCTCATCTGCTGATCGCCAACTTGACCAATATTTTCTTCTTCGTCACCTTCGCTTTCTGGGGTGTCTTCGTCTTCTGACAGCACCTCAGCAACCGCCGAGTCTAGAGACAACTTGCACATCTCGACCGCAGCGTCATCAAGCATGGCATCAAGATCCAAGCCGTCTGCATTGACTTCTTTTCGCTTGGTCTTTCCTCGAGGAGCTTCTAGCTGGCGTCCCCGTGCTCTACCGTCATCGTTCTCAAAACACTCACGATCACGATCTTTTTTCTCCACCTCATTAGTTGTGCCTGGCAACATCGTTAGACGCATCTGGAGCTCCTGTATCTCTTTCCTTTGTTTTTCCACCATTGCCAACGCATCTCGAAGCGCTTCTGAGGAGTCCTCATCCTCGCTGTTGAGCTTCCTTCTCCTGGATTGCGCACGCGCCCTTGGTGATTGCACCATCGGGTTAGTCGTCACCGATGTCGCCGAGGCCGTACTGGATGATCTGGACAGCCTCCTCGCCAGAGCAAGAGCTGCCTTCCCGTCCATGCTGGTCTTCCTGGCCACTCCAAGCCCTCCAGAGGCTTGGCGCAGCTGTTCAATCCACTCTAGACGCGCCTCATGCGACGGCGCGCGGAAGAGCACCACGCGTCCGGTGCTGGACGTGACCTTCCAGCACGGGCCGCAGTCGTCGCCGCCCGCGGCAAAGTCTCCGTGGCGGAAGATGCGGTCCACGGCCTTGACGTCGGCGTCGACCAGCGGCACGACGGCGCGCGGCCAGTCGCCCAGGTGCGCGTAGTAGAAGAGCGAGTGCGCGTAGATGCCGACGAAGAAGGGCTCCCAGGGCGACTCGAAGCGCCGCCCCTTCTTGTGCAGGATGCGCAGCGTGGTGCGCTTCTCGAGCTCGATCCCCGTGAGCAGCAGCTCGGGGCACTTGACGAGCTCGGGGCGCGCGGACGCGCTGGCCTCGGCGTCCTCGTCGATGGGGGTCTGCATCGCGAGCCGCGCGCTGCCCAGGCTCGAGGCGCTCGAGTCGAACAGCGACGAGCGCAGCGGCATGACGACGGCGGGACTGCCGGCTTCGGGGTCAGCTGCAGCAGCTGCGGCGGCGGGGAATGGCGGCGGGCTGACGAGCGGGGGGCTCGGGCCGCGGCAGTCTGCGGGTCTATTAGACGCCTTGCGGTGGAGAGGAATGACAGAGTGAGGAAGTTGGTGAAGGGCGCCGAGTGCATGATGCCGGCGAGCGCCTCGTCTGCCGCCGCGCTGCAATGACGGTCGTCATAAGGTCAGCCGGAGCCGCAATTAGGGGCTCGCAGCGCGCTGCACTCGCTATTGGGGGCACAAGCCCCGGCGCTGTGCGCGAGTCGTCAGGTCGTATCAGAGCGCGGTGACAGAGCAGGGCGAGAGAGGTGCCTGCCCGTCGTCACCTGCCGCGCTGGAAGCCGCGCCCCGAGCTGAGGGCGGCGGGATAGACTCGACGCGGACGAGCGCAATGGCTGGCAGCGCCGACCGAAGGGTGCGCCCTGGCGCCCGGTGCTGAATGCGGCGGCATCGAGTCCTACATGACGCCCGCAAAGACGGCCGCGCGCGCTCTACGCCGCTGGCTTGTCCGCGCGCGGCCGGGCGTTCCAACACGGCCATGAACTGCGCCGCGCTCTGCGCCGTCGGCGCTTACAGCGGTGCTGGCGGAAATTACCTTCGCGAGGAGGACACCAAAGCCACGGGATCTGACTCTCCGGCTTTTTTATTTGGACCTTGAGGACGATCTTTAGGTCGCGCTGCCGGTGCCGCTCCACACTCGCGCTCGCTAGCTCAACGTCTCCTCCCGACGGGTGCCCGCGGGCAAGACAACGCGCGTTTCTGATCGTCTGGCGCTGGCACTCGACCTCCCTCATCCCATGCATCACCTGCCTTTCCAAGCGACTCGCGGCTCGAAAAAAAGTTGAAAGCCAGCGCCGAGCGAGCGTGCGTTCGCCGGTCTGTAGAGCTCCTGGAGCTGACAGGTTCAGAACATTGCCATCAGCTCCTATTTGATATTCGACGAGCGCTTATCGCCTGATTCTCGGTGGAGTCCTCCTCAACGATCTCGGCTGGCGGATTACCAGCGCGGACGTCAATCCATAGAGCAGCGCCGAACGCACAACCATCGCCACTGTCACGACCGGACTTGCCATTGGCAACAAGCCAAGGGCAGAGACGCGTGCCTAGATACACTGCATCGTGTTGTGCCTCGCTAGGCTGAGCTCGTCGGAGATTGCACGACATACCTGCACCGGACATTATACAGCACTCGCACAGCTACCGGTATAGCCTGCAACTTCTCCCAGACTGCGAGACTCGCACGCCGCGAGGACAAGCAGCTATGGCCTCGCCGCGAGTTTGTCGAGGACCTACACCCCCCACTACACGGATACTAGATGAGTCAGCGCAGTACGGAGTTTATAATGCGCTTATGGTGGCGTGGCGATCATGAGTTATCCACCGGCAGCATGGTGGCAGTGGCCAGTTGCAGTGCACACGGTCTTGAACGAGCCAGCCAATCGCAAGCGCCCAACCGACTTTCAACCAATGCGGCGACGTCCCTTTCCGCGGTCCCGGTTCGAGCGGCGGTTCGGGGCGCGGCCATACTTCCACGCAGAGTAAGCCGGACCGCGGTCCTAAACCGCGCCAGATGCAGGAAAATGAGCTGCTCCAGCTTTTCTGTGGCCGCCAGGCGCTTGGCTACCGGCGCTCCTCCATTCACCCTTTGAGCAGCCCAGATCAGCAGCATCTTCCAGTCTCGCCCGGCAGCCATGGTACGTTGCTCGCGAGCTCTCGGCGCCCGCGGGACATGGCGACAGCCGCGCGACGCACCGGAGAGGGGAGCACGCGACACGGGGAGCAGCAATGGGGGCAGGTGGGCCGACCGCCAGCTGCGGCGTCCAGGTGGGAAGCAGCGCGATCTTTTGCGCTAGCGGACGCTCGCAATGGCGGCGTATCCCCCTCCCCCTGCCTCGACTCCTGGGGGGCTTCAATGTGGCCTCCCTGCTGTCCTCCTTCTCCGCCAGCGTACCTTGTCGAGTTGCTTGGGCAGATCATTGACTGGTTGGTGGACGCTGCGTGCACAGGCCAGCAAGAACTTTTTCGCCGCCCTCGACTCGGATGACGAGGACACGCCGCGCGTGAACAAGAAGGCCACGCCGCCTCCGTCCGCCCCCGTGGCCCTGAACAAGCCCGCCGCCGGCAACAAGAAGACCCCCAAGAAGTCGACCCCCGCCGGCGAGAAGAAGGAGGCCCGCGGCCCGCGTGAGGGCGGCCGTGCCCCCCGTGAGCGTGGCGAGCGTGGCCGTGGCAACCGTGGGCCTCGCCGCGAGTTCGAGCGCCGCAGCGGCACGGGCCGTGGCAAGGAGACCAGCAAGCAGGGCGGTGGCGCCCGCAACTGGGGTAACAAGGCCGACCCGAACGAGCAGCTGGCCGAGGCCGCTGCCCAGGAGGCCGCCAAGCCCGCCTCGGACGAGGAGGCCGCTGCTGAGGAGGCCGCCGTCGAGGAGGAGGAAGAGGAGGAGGTCCAGCTCACCCTCGACGAGTACCTCGCCAAGCAGAAGGGGACCCGCACCGGCGAGCTCTTCGCTGAGGTGGAGGTCCGCCAGGTGGCCAACGAGTTCTCTAGCGCCGTGCAGATCACCAAGGACGGCAAGACCCCCGACTTCATGGACTCGCAGTACGAGAAGGTCTACAGCAAGAAGACCTCGGGCCGCAAGAAACAGCTCATCACTGACGTGGGCTTCCGCACGGAGAAGCCGGAGCGCTTCACGCGTGAGTTTGACTCGTCGCGCGGTGGACGCGGCGGCCGTGGCGGCCGTGGTGCTCGTGGCAACGGCCGCACCGGTGGCCGTGGCGGCCGTGGCGCCAACGTCCCGAACGTGACGGACATGAACGCCTTCCCCAGCCTCGGCTAAGGGATCGCTTTGCGACGAACCGGAATCGCGCGCCCTTGAGCGCCAGCGACATGATGAGTGAGATCTTCCAAAAGAGGGCTTCTCGAGGACTGGTTTGGCTATCTCTTTTTCTCCTTTTCCCCCCACGAAAGATCCACCGGATAGGGCCTCTGCACGGCTGGTGTCTGCCTGACTGTGTGTACTACCGCCTGCAGGTAGCCAGCCGTCGTGCGGAAAGTTAGAGAAATTTTTGTTAGCGTGAACTCGGTCTTCTCCTTGGTATGTCTATTATTCAATGCAGCAGGCTGGGCTTTATGCGAACGAAAATATCGTTGTTGTCATCCGTGTGCGTTGCGTTCCTTTCTTTGGTGCTGTGCTTAACCTGTCCTTGATACAGGGTGTCATGTTTGACCACGATGTTTCCTTTGTGAGAGCGTGCAGATCCACACGTGCTTCAACATCAGAACCTACGGATTAGGATGGTGCTGTGAGTCGACCGATAAAGAGATTCTTGCCACTCGTTGTGAGTCTTCCCCGCTTAAACATGCCAACTTCGAAAGGGGGTCTAGTTTCCGTGACAACTTCACCCCCTTCGGTACCTTCCTCGTCGTCATCATCGTGCTCGCGACAGAAAATGCCACGTCCTGATGGAAAGCCATGAGACCACGTACCGATGAATTTCCTTCCGTCCGGCGAAGACCACGAGCCATAGCCATGAACCTCATCTTTATACCATTCACCTTCGTAGATCTCACCCGAGGCGAAAGTCAGAGTGCCAACCCCATGGCGTTCTCCAGCCTTATATTTGCCACTGTAAACACTTCCGCACTGAAAGTGATGCACACCCTCGCCATTTAGCTCGCCATTAACCCATGTACCATGCAAAGAGCCCCCTGCTGAAGCGTACATGCCTTTACCGTGCATCAAGCCTTGATGCCAAGTTCCCTCATGAGAGTCTCCGCCCACCCACTCATACTTGCCAAAACCCTCGCGCTCGCCCTTCACAAAATAACCCTCGTATTTGTCTCCTGAGCTGAATAGCTTGGTGCCCCAGCCACTGACTTGATTGCGCCGCCAAGAGCCTTCTATCGTTTCTCCAGAAGATAAAACCTTTTTGCCTTTGCCGTGCATCACACCCTTTTTCCATTCACCTAGACGAGCAGCAAAGGGCGGCAAAGCTTTAGCCTTCGGAAGGAACGGCAAACAGCGATAGTTCACTGCTCCTCACCATCGTAGCTGTCGCCGTTCCTCCAGAAGAACGTTCCGTTCCCATGCATCTGTAGCCATTTCAGCCCACGGTCAGCTAGCACCTGCAGCCCGCTGCATTTTGGCACGGATTCAAGGCGTCAAGTACCTTGCCAACTCGCCAATTGCCGACGTACTTGTCACCGTTTGCCCACAGATACGTCCCAGTGCCGTGGCGGTGGTTTTTACGGTACATGCCTTCGTGGCAGTCGCCCGTCCCCACGAACGTCTGCGTGCCAAAGCTTCCCAGCAGCAGCACGCA
Source organism: Phytophthora fragariaefolia (assembly GCA_030267785.1). Classification (NCBI taxonomy): domain Eukaryota; phylum Oomycota; class Peronosporomycetes; order Peronosporales; family Peronosporaceae; genus Phytophthora; species Phytophthora fragariaefolia. Next base: position 37,886 of record BSXT01000435.1, on the reverse strand, counting down.
CGTCCAAACGAATTAGTTTAAGCGCTCGCACCAACGACGAGAAGCGCGTACCCTTCGAAGTCTCCGTGCACCCAGCCGCCCTCGAAGACGTTGCCCGATCTCAGAATGTACACGCCGGTGCCATGCTTCCGCTCCTCCTCGTCCACGCCGCCTTCGTACCGACTGCCGTCCGCGTACTGGACCACGACGGCCCCTCGCGGCTTCTTCCAGCGAATGGAGACGATCTCCGAGCTGCGACTCTCCGGCACCGGGGACTCGTCCGATGACTGCAGTGCAGGCTCCTGCTTCTTCGAGCGCCGAGCAGCCGCAGCCGGGTCCGATTGGTACGCAGCGCGCGTCCCGCGGCGCCGCCCGCGGTTCCCCATCAGATGCGCAAGTGCGCAATGCGCTTTGCCGAAACGTAACAAGCGTGAGTGATGGTCGTTATGTACGTCACACCACAACGTCACTAAATGGGAAAAGGTGTTCCTTGCAACAGTGACATATTCAACATGCCACTGATAGCACCGCAACATTCTCGAATTCCACCAAAGCGATGCTCGAAGCGCTCCGCGTGTTCCTGGCCCTCGTGTGGTGGCGCATCTGCCACTTCCTGGCGTACAACCTGCACGTGCGCGGCCTCAAGCCCGCCAGCCAGTTCTTCCACAAGGTGGTGATCATCGGCGACGACTTCGCAGCGGGCATCGGCGATTACATCACCGTGGACAGCGCTGGCGGAGGCATCGCCCCGTACCTCAAGAAGATCGTTGCGCAAGATGACAAGGCAAGTGGCGCATCAGGGGCTATGTATTGCATGTGCAGTGTATCACTTCTCGACCTCTAGTGCTGCCACCGGCAACTCAGACTGACAAGATACTTTTTCCCGGATGCTCGCCAGGTCCGCCACAACTGGGCGATCATCAACGCCGGGGTGCCTGGATCCACGACTGCGGACTGGCTCATGTCGTCGCCTAAGAAGGTAAGCAACGATTCAAGCGTAGATTTTTATGCGTTCCATCCGGTTTGTAGCAGATGATCTGACTTGGTTTATTGTATGAGCTAGTACTTCAACAACGTGTTTGCCTCGAGAGCCACGGCCGATGCGTCGATCGTGATTATCATGCTCGGATCCGTGGAGATTAAGTATGTTCAATCGCTCAATACTCATATTGTCTGCAACAGAGCAGACTGACTGACACCGATGCTTCGTATGAATAGAAAACCAAGCGCTGCTGAATACGAAATGCGACGTAACCTCGTCGAGATCTGTGATACGCTGAGGAAGAAAGGCAAACAGGTGTGCCTGGCTACTGTCGCGAGTCCAGATCCGACTGCAACTGAGACCGACAGCGCCAACTCGACGTTCAACACGGCACTGGAGCACTTTTGCAAGAGGTACGAGGAGTTTGAAAGCAACGCTCACTGTAACAGATACATGAAGTGCTTCAATCCAACTAACTTGGTGAATACGTGCAATCGCGGGTAGCACGTCGACGGAAGATGTACCCGTCATTCTGGGCCCACGCCTTGACACGTATACCTTCCGCCGCGACAGCTCTCTTTGGATCGACAAGTACCGCTTCAACTCACAGGTACGAGCTAGTACTTTCAACTTTGCAGCAATTCCACACTGTCTGCTCTAAAGCACAATCAAGCTCATCACTGGCGTTTCTCGATTCTTTACCAATGTGCGCTTCGTAGGCATACCGACAGCTTGCCCGTAACACGGCAGATTTCTTGATCCCGATGATGACGGCAGTGGAATGGACTACTTGGAAAGAGCAGCTCAGCCGTGTCACCTACGACAAGGCCCTGTACGATTAGAGCTCAGCCGCCCGCGTCATTCCGCTGGGAACTCGCCCACCGAGCATCAACCCCGCAACTAAGCCATCGTGCCAGCTATCACGCGTGGCAACCTTCCCCCTCTGGCCGTTTGCGTTGCTGGGCTGGCTGGGAGCTCCGGCGCTTGCGTTCGTCGATCATCCAAATAACATAAACATTAACACCACAGGAAACACGCGAGCTTTCTTTTTCTTTCGATTTGAGTATAGTCGTATCTTCGCCGCCTTCGCTTCTCTCTCTCGCGAAGTTGGTGTGAGCTGCTCGTCGCACCACACGCGGCCTGCACAAAGTGTTCACTTCCACTCAACCTTTTCGCTTCCATGTCATCCATCCATGACTACGCTTCGTCATGTCTCTCAGGACTCCATATTGGTGTCTTGAGCCGGCTCAGCCTCCGTCGTGGTGGCGGCGGCGTTGTCTGGCGTCGGTTTGGCAGCCCAGTACTCCTCCATCTGACGGTCGAGTTGCACTGCCTTCGGGTCGGGACCCTTGCCTGCTTCGTGCCAGTACTCGTCCATTTCCATGTCGAGGTCTTCTCCGCTGGAAGGCTTGGGCTTGCCGTCTCCGCGACCATCGCGGCCGCCACGGCCACCGCGGCCACCACGGCCACCTCGGCCACCGCGGCCCGCGCCCCTGCCTCCCTGCTGCTGCGGGGCCGCGGTCTTGTTCTTAGGCGGTTTATTCTGACTGCCCTTGGGCTTAGCGTCCTGCTGGACGAGGCCCTTCCTGTGCTTGCCGACGACCTGCTGGCGCTTGTTGCGGTTGCTCTGGGCAACTTGCTGCAGCTTCTGCTTTTGCTGTTGCAGCTGGACCTGCTTCTTGGTGGGGGCGGGCGCCTTGCCGATCTTCTTCTTGCCTCCAGCCCCGTGAAGCACCGGCTGTAGGATTTTTCCCTTCTTGGCCTGCACCTTGACCACCGTCACCTGGTGCTGCTTCTGCGCCGGACGCGAGGTCGTCTCCTCCGCCATGTGCGTGAAGCGGCTGGACAGCGGCATGGAGGACACACCGATCACGGCGCGCGGCGCCTTCTTGGGCTGCGGCTGCGCCTGCTGCTGGTTGATCTTGCGCTGGCCGCGGATGGACGCGCGAGGGGCTCCCGGTCGCCGGTACATGGCTGGACTTGGGCTTGGCTCTTGGCTGCGACTTTCGTTACTGAATCGCCCCTTGCCGAATCCCCTCTCTAAGTTTCCAACAAATTTTAGCATCTTTCCCAGGTTTCTAAGCATCAATTTCATGGAATCAAATTAGAAACCTTGGAAATCCGATAAATAAACACCAACGGTTATCAAAGTTGTTGTGTTGCGGTGTTTTTTTCAAAACCGACCAAACGCCGACCCGATGACGGCGCTGGAGGAGGCGCTGGCGACACAGGTGCAGCGCTGCCTGGACGCCTACGTGTACGAGAACGCGCGGTTCCTGGCAGAGAGGCTTGTGGCGCATGTAAGGATCTCTTTGCGGTGGAGTTTGGTGCAGTAGAAGCTGCGCTGCAGTCGGTTGATGGGAAGTATCATTGCCTTTTTGACACGTTTCTGCCATTTTTGACAGCGTCCGAGCGAGGAGAACACGCTGCTACTGGCCACGGTCTACTACCGCAACGGACAAACAGCTAGAGCTTCGGCGGTGCTGAGCGGCTGCTCCCGACCGGAGAACCGCTACCTATTGGCCTGCTGCTGCTTCCAGCAGGGGAAGCTGGTCGAGGCGGAGAACGCGCTGCTTGGAGGCGAGAACAGCCACATCGATGACGCAGACGCGATGGAGAACGTGCCAGCCGGAGCTGCCGGGCTTTATTTGCTGGGCCGGGTGTGCAGACGCGGGGGCAGGAGGCAGCAGGCTGTGTCCTGCTTCGTGAAGAGGTGCGAACGGTGTTGGCGATGCTGCGTCAGTTTGGGTGTTTGTATTGATCAGTGACATTGCTGTGACCTGGAGTAGTTTGGAGACGGATCCATTTATGTGGTCGGCATACGAACAATTGTGCGAACTGGGGGCGAATCTCGAAGCGTCGAGATTTTTTGGCGCAGCGAATTATTTCAACTGCACTGGACCGACAGATGAAGGGGACGACGAGATCGATTCCAGACCGGAATTTAGTGGTAGAACTGCAAGGAGTGATCTGCAGTTCGATGATGAGGGGGAGTTCTATCGCGAAGACAACAATGCAGAGGATCGATCCACGGATGGGGCCTTCGCAACTCCTGAACCCCCACCGCATTTAGGTCTCGCCACATCAAAGAGCGCGCCAAACTCATCCAGCGTGGCTAGACCGTTGGCATATAAAACGCCCAATGTGAACAGCAATAACGGTAGCAGTGTCCATACAGCGACTCTCGTGAAGAAGCCACGAGTTGCGGAGGTTATCGGAGCCCCTGCAAGACAGAGGAAAACTCATCGAAGACCCCTGGCTGGAAGCGATGAAAAAAATCGCACTCATGCAAGGTTATCATTTTCTACCGCTGGATTCGACGAGTCACCGCTGGTAGGAGCTATCGCAACTGAAGATTGCAATCAAACTGATTGGCTGACTTCAGCTCTCTTCTCTGTTGATTTTTTGTGCGTAGAATCCATCGAAATTAACTTTAGGCTCGCCAACATCTCCTTTGTCCACCCGACGTTTTTATCAAGAGAAAACACCGATCGTTGGCTCTTCCCATAGCAACGTGTCACTCCAGCGGGCACGTGGCAGACATGAACTTTTGTGTCTGCTCAGTTCTTTTGGCTCTATTTATCAGAAGTTAAGTGTATACATGTGCCGAGAAGCTTTGGAAATGTTGGAGCGGCTTCCTCCATCTCAGCAAGCGTCGGGTTGGGTGCAGCAGCAGATAGGCCGAGCACACTTCGAGATGGCCGACTACGTTCAAGCTCACGAGGTATTCTGCGCCTTACATAGAGCGGAACCTCATCGGATGGAAGGTCTCGACTTGCACTCAACGACACTTTGGCATCTCAAGAAAGAGGTGGAACTTTCGTACCTTGCACAGCAAGCAACAGACTTCGACAAGTTATCGTGTGAAGCTTGGTGTGTCGCTGGGAACTGTTTTAGCCTTCAAAAAGAGCACGATACAGCATTGGCCTTCTTTCAACGGGTGCGTTTACCTGGCAGTATATGGTGATCGTAGTCGTTCAATATTGCCGGCGTGCCCTAAGCATTTTCTTTGCTTGACCCAACAGGCAATTCAGCTGGACCCGTCGTTTACATACGCGTACACTCTTTCAGGCCACGAGTACGTGGCGAACGAGGATTTTGAAAAAGCTGTGAATTGCTATCGGCATGCAATTCGAACTGATTCGCGGCACTATAACGCCTGGTACGGCCTCGGCACTATCTACTATCGGCAAGAGAAGTTTGAGTTTGCCGAGTACCATTTCAAGCGCGCGCTGGAGATCAACCCCCGAAGCTCGCTGCTGCATTGCTTCCTCGGCATGGTGTTGCACGCTACTCACCGATACGACGAAGCATTGGCCACGCTCGCCATCGCCGCTGAGCTCCAGCCATTGAATCCTCAAGCCCGGTTCCAGCGCGCCAACGTCCTGATCACTCAGCAGCGGTACGAGGAGGCTCTGGAGGAGCTCCACGTCGTCAAGAGCTTTGCGCCCCGCGAGTCTTCCGTGCACTTCATGATGGGCAAAGTAGCCAAAAAGCTCGGCCGTATCGAGGAAGCGATGAAGTACTTCACTTTGGCGCTGCACTTCCACCCCAAGGACAACAACCAGATCAAGGTGGCCATCGACAAGATCAACGAGCCGGATCACGACGATGACGACCGCATGTAGCACCCTAGCACCATCGGGCTCAGCATACCCATAGCCCCCAACCGCTAACGCCCGCGTATAGATAACCCAATCCCATTGACCATGCAGCACGAAGCCCATGCTTGGCTCCACCCTCCTCACCACATAAACACGATCGACCATTGGCCGTTCTGCGGCATTCCTCCCATATTCACCGCAGAGATGGCGCCGCCGACCGTGAAAGCCGAGGCGCGACTGCTGCTGCACCAGCTCACGAAGTTCGAAGATGCGAGTGACGCGCTGACTCGCCTGTTCGATGGCTTCTCGGCCGAGGACTCGAGGCGTTGCGCCGTGCTGCTGCAGCTTCTGCATTGGCAGAGCACGCCGGCGTCCAGCAGCCTCGTGGACGTGTTGGCCGACTTGGAGCCCAACGGGGATGAAACCAATTGCGCGGTGCGCGACGACATGGAGCTGACGGTGCTGGGCAAACCCGCGCTGATGTTCGCCGCCTCCATTTACGACGAGGAGTTGGCGTTGCTGGTCTGGAGAGGGTTCATCCAGTTCCACGCGCGATACCCGGAGTTTGATCTCACGCGCCAGGTGCTGGACAATTCAGCGGATTCATTGGGGTTTTCGGCTCTCGGCTATGCCGTGGAAGCGCGGATGGACGATTTCCTGAGAGCGGTGTGCACGGAGCTGAGGGAAGAGAAGACGGCGCATCTCGCTGACCGCGTGGTGACGCAAGATGTGGCCTTGCCGGTCAACACGGCGCAGAACATGGGCAAGAACATTGCCACTGGAGGCTGCTCGCTGCTTCACCTGGCGGCGAGGAAGGGCGAGCTGGAGATGGTGAAGCTGTTCCTCGCACCGCCGATGCTGATGGACCCGAAGACGCTGAGGGATTGGGATGGCAATACGCCTGCTCGTGTGGCAGCTGTCCACGGCCACGACCAAGTCGCTGCTTTGCTAGAGGTACCGGGAGACAGGAGGTCTGGATAGTATTGACGAGTGGTCTAATGGATGCTGTTCATGCTCGTTACACAGGGCATCACAGGTGAAGCACCATTAAGTGCATCAGAAGTTGACGAGCTGCGGTCTAAACGCGAGAAAATGGCGAGGGAACGCTACCTTTCCCATCTAGAGCCTCAAGAAGCCATGCTGGAGCCGTCGGTCTTTTCGAATATATGGACTCTGAAGGAGAGTGCACTTGTTCGAGACGAGGTGAATCGCGTAGCCGCTGAGCAGGGTTGGTGCAAGGAGCGGCACGCGTCATACCAAACCACAGATATGCCGTGCCACCAAGTCTCCGGGCTAAACGCATGGGTGCGTGCAACCTTGGCTGACCGACTGTTCCCTCAAATTGCGAAGCGCTATGAATTGCCAAAGGCCAAACGACTACTTTTCCGTGACCTCTTTTTCGTCAAATACGAGGCGCGGCAGGGTGAACGTTCTGAACTCGCACTTCATCGTGATGGGTCTGTGCTGTCATTTAATGTGCTGCTTAATTCGACCGATGATTTTACTGGAGGTGGCACCTACTTTGACGCCACTAAGCGTACCGTGCATATTACACAGGGAGATGCTGCAGTTCACAGCGGCAAGGTTCTACACGCTGGCGCACCTGTACTCACAGGCATCCGTCAAATTCTTGTGGGATTCCTTGACGTTGCTGACTATGCATGCTAAATGCTTCTGCGGTCACATGTGGTGGAATTGGATGCCTTCGATGGGGGTATCTCCTTCGAGAACGTAAAGCCGTGGACACCAGTGCTTTTCGTCATAAATGTCATCATCTAAAGACGTTTGGATGGAGAGTGTTGCTTTCGCCTGGGCACACCCAAAAGTAACACCCATTAGCAACGTAAAACCGAATAGAACTAATAATTAGAAACGCACCCGCTCAAGCTCGAAGAAGAGTAGACGATCTTCCCATACTTTGTCGTACGTATTTCCCATCATCTGCATGTGCCCAACGTGAATAGCTGTTATCACCCATGCACGCGTGATCAAGTAGATAAACAAGATACAGACATACAGCGATCAAGAGGTTCAGCAACATGATTGTGCCGATGACTACGAAAGCAAGAAAGAGCAGTATAGCAAGTAGACCACCCTCGTAAATGCTGTCCCAATCCCATGACCCCAGACTGATATTGAACGTCGTAGTAAGAGCTGAAAAATAGCTTTTGCACCCCTCCAGCTGTAAACAGACGAAATGATTTAGCACCCTCTTTCCGATCAAGCAGCAAGTCAAACACTAAACCATATCCAACCTGGAGGATGAAAAAGGCAAAAGAAAATCCTCCCAGAAAAACACAGAACACCATGACGAACACCAGAATGTCGGAGAACATCTACAGTTACAACAAATGGTGACAGTGTGAGTAGAAGTTTAACCACTTGCAGTTGTTGTTCTCGAACCTTCGCAATCATGCGAACAAATGGTCCGAGTGCCCTTGTGCCTCGTGCAAACCGAATCCACCTGATGAAGATTAATGGACCCATGACGGCCATCAACGTGATACGAAAGTTGTAGCTTCGGCGAATGCTGAAGTTGTACAGCGATTCCTGGTATACGATGAGCCGGAAGTCTTCCTGGTCAAATTCTTCAGCACACATGCAGTTAGCGCTTTTAGAAATTTTGAGACCCAAATGATCCTTTACAACCTGGGCATATTATTTCGAGAACCTCCGCGATCAGCAAGAGCCATATACAAGAGATTTGAACCAGATCGAACCAGTTCCACCCATCTCGAAGGTAGACCCGAAGGCTTCCACACTCTTTGTACGCTTGAAACTATACAAACGAACATTTCGCCTGATCAATATACGCTGCAGCAATGTACAAGTAAATAGTGTAGAAGTAGTAATTAGCATACCTCTTGCGACGTATAAAACGCATTGATACCGAAGTAAACGAGTCTGGCAGCATCGCGAACATATTCCATATACCCGACATCCTCGGTGAAGATGTTATTGCGATAGCCTCCTAAGGGCATACCAACAAACGTATCTCCGATGCGCAAATACCTAAATTCCATGAATATTAGTTTTTACCTAGGTAGTTCCTGCAGCCTCCCAAATTTATACGCACGTTGCAACGAAAACCGCAACAAAATAAACGACATAGACTTTAAACTCAGACCGAAATGTTTGTCGAATAAATGAATCCCATCTTGAGTAAACGATACAAACTGTTAGTCATCTGATATCGGTATCTTTACTCGTCAAACAGGTACTTACTTGTGATCCAAGAGTTGTCGGAACCACGGGTGAAAAATCAGATCCTTGCACTCCGTCTACTTTGCAATAAACACTTTGTTAGCTTGACACTTCGAAGTATACAGCACCTTGATTCCATGAGTACTGTACCTGCACGATTAGCCAAAGTGTAGGGCTATGCCGACCACGAAATTCCGCGTGATCATACACGTACTCGTATAATATTCCTTTTGGCTCACACACAATTCTGTCTGTATGTTCTGCATTATGCTCAGTCACTGTAAATACGTGCTGAACACTCAACACCCTTCTCACACGACGCAGAAACTTCCACAATCGTTTTAATACCTTTCTCAAGCGACCAATAACTCTTGAAAAGGCTCCTTGTCTTCGTGTTCGTCGAGGTGAACGACCACCTTTTACCTGACCCTTCATCTGCACGATCAAGGCATCTCTTTTTTCTTCAAATTTTTTCAGCTGGTTGCTTACAGTCCAGCGTTGGTTTCGTGCGCGAACATGCTTTAACATACTACAGCGGAACAGTGGATTGCGAAACGAATCCATTGCCACAACTGCCGCTTCAGGAACATTTTGAATTAACAGATGAAAGAGTTTGCTTCTCTCGTGAAATTCGCGCGCTTTGTTCAGTTCAGAAGGCGAAACATGTTCAGAGATGACAAGTATTCCTAGTGTCTTTGGCGGTAGAATTGAATACCCAGGGGCTGATCGAAAGAAGACGATATCTCGACGCTCCCGGGCGCACAGAAATGGAGAAGCCAACAAGTTGTCAACAGTAGAGCAAGTACTATCGTTTGCAGTACCGACAGCGTCGTGCCGATGGTTAGCCCTTGTCACTGCAGTTTCAGGTGACACAGCAACAGTGCCTCCAGCTAGTGTTTTATATTGTGGGAGGGGTGCATTCCTTTTGGGTGGGTGTTTCTGCTGTATCATGGCCCCTGATCGAAAGTTTAGCGAAGGTAATACCTTGGCTTTCGCATTACCATCCGGGGATTCCACAAACGTTCCTCGCATAACTTCACCGTTTAACGCTGTGAATGATACATAGCGTGAAATTCGTACATCAGCGTGATTCTCCACAAAGTGAACACAAACTCCATGACGCTCACTAGCTATAGCAAAATGTAGCCTGCACAAAAAGTAGATCTCGTTGGGTGGTGTTTACAAGAGATAAGAATATCATATACAAGTATACTAAACGTACGGAGTTTCTCCAGACTTGTTTTGAGCATTGATATTAGCACCGTTTGCTAGCAGAAGCTCGCATAATGTGAGGTGACCACCCTCAGCAGCATAATGCAGAGGGGTATTCCCGGCCGCGTCTTTTGAGATAATCAAAGGATGCCCGCATATCTGAAGAAGGTCCTGCAGCGTGATGTCTTCCTCGTGCAATTTGTCTAGCGAATCCGAGAATCGAGCAAACGAAACACCAACGTTTGCCACCAGTGCTCTCATTTCAGCATCCGATTCGCTTACCAAACGCTTGGCTTTGCGCATTTCGAGAACGCGGTCAAGAAGGTGATTGAGCTCCATAAAGCTGTACTTTTGATACGGGGAATCCATTGGGTGTTCGCTCCAATGCATGATCAGTTCACGGACCAGTTCTGTGTATCCTCGCTGAGCAGCTACATGTACGGCGGTGTATCTTGACCGGTTTCATAGATAGATCAGCAAACAAGTGGTTAAAACTACAAAAATATGAACGACGTACTGTGCTACACCGTGAGGCTGGAGCAGGTCCAGACCTTCATTCGCTTCATTTCGTAAGATCCGAAGAATTTTGGGGAGATTAGGTTCGGCAAGTCGAAGGACACCACTCTCTGTTCTAGTCGGGCCAAGAACTAGAGGTTTGCATCGGCAGCACTCATCGAATAGGAGTTTGCTTTGAAGAGCCAAGTGTTGCTTATCTCGCTTTTCAAGCACCTGATGCATCCTGTAGTACTTCCGCATCGCACGGTTTATCTTGGCTGCCGCCCAGTCCTCGGGTCGTTTGTCAGCACCGAGTCGAAATTGTCCACCGAGGAACTTTTTCAAGTAGTTTCCGCCTTGTACCATTTTGGTCGGGCTCTCCTTGATCTCCTTCTTCCGGGACTGTGGGCCATTAGGGTGGTCACGAGCCTTCTGCGGTCGAATAGTTTCCTGCCTCAGATGTAAACGCGGTGGTCTCTTGCGTACATCTTCTAGGATCACTTGCTTGTGCTGCTTCTTCTTGTAGGCCCTCGCCTCCTGCCCAACGCCCCCCCCGGTCAGAGCCGAAGCGTGCAACACGCTAACTGCACGTCCCCATACCTTAATCTGCGTTCGATAGTCCTCCAAGACCTTGTCACGCGGAGTAGGCGCGCCCGGGGGCAACTTGGGCGCAGCCGTGTCCTGCATCGTAGTATCTCGCACGTCTTGTGTCCCTTCGCGGGGCCAAGTTGAAGTGAAAACGGCTCTCTAGCTGTAAACTCTGCTCTTGTTCACCTCACCTCTACAAAAACATATTGATTGAAGTATTAATATAATATGCTGATACATGTACATGTATTATTATAAGGGTTAAACTATTCGGGTCATTTACCAGTTAACACGCCACAAGAGATGGCTACATCTGCCGGAATGGAGGGCGAAGCTGCTGCGGACGCCATGGACGGCGCCTTCTTCTCGTTCCCGTACGAGCCGTACCCGATCCAGCTGCAGCTCATGCAGCAGATGTGGGCGACGCTGGAGCGCGGCCACTGCGGCATCTTCGAGAGCCCCACGGGCACGGGCAAGTCCATCAGCCTCATCTGCGGGGCGCTCACGTGGCTCTCTAGGCGCACGGACGAGTTTGGACTGCTGCGCGCCTCTGCAGACGTGGGCGCCAAGCCCGCGCAGCACCCGCAGCCCAAGAAGAGCGCGGAGCCCACTTGGCTGAGCGACTTCGAGCAGAAGTCGGCGGACCGGGAGCTCAAGTTCCGCCAGCAGACGGCGAAGCAGGCGCTGGCGGGCATCGAGAAGCTGCGGCTGGAGCCGGAGGCCGCCACGAAGAAGCGCAAGATGCGCTTTGCCTATAGCCACAGTGAGCGCAAGCGGGCGCATCGCAGCAGCAGAGAGAGCAAGCAGGACGGAGACGAAGGGGACGAGCACTTGGTGGATGCATACGACAGCGACCGCGTGCGTCGCGGGAGTTGCGACAGTGAAGAGGAGAGCTCGGCGACAAGAGGGCGCTTTGGGGACGAGAAGCCCGATTTTGGCGTCGTCAAGATCATCTACTGCAGTCGGACGCACTCGCAGATCTCACAGTTCGTCCGCGAAATTCGGAAGACGGCATTTGCTGAACGGATCCGAGTGGTATCACTGGGCTCGCGGAAGAACTTGTGCACGAACCCGAATGTCACGAAACTGGGCTCCGATTTAAGAATGACGGACAAATGCTTGGATATGATGCAAAGCAGCAAGACCAAGGATGGCAGGAAGGTGGGCAAGTGTCCATTTTTCGAGAAGGAGCTACTGACACATTACAAGGATTACGCCCTCGTAAGTTTATATTTTGCTTGAGTTGATATGTTGGTATTGTCTTAGTATTTTGCATGTGTCAGGCTCATGTGCAAGATATTGAAGACCTCCACACACTTGGTGAAGACATGTCTATCTGTTCTTACTACGGCACTCGTGAGAGCATCCCACTCGCCCAAATCGTCACGGTGCCGTATTCACTGTTACTAAGCAAAGACGCTCGGGAAACACTAGGCCTCGGGCTGGAAAACAACATCATTATTTTCGATGAAGCGCATAACATCATTGATGCGATCAACAACACATACAAAGTTGAGATTACTAGTAAGCAGCTGGTTGTCGCGCGAAGGAGTTTGTGGTCATACTTCACGAAATATGAAAAGCGATTTAAGGGCAAGAACGCGTTCTACATCAAGCAGCTGCTGTCAATTTTGGAATGCTTGACGAAATTTCTCCGTCAGCTCAACAAGTCTGCAGGAAAAGCTGTCCCCGTTAATGATGACGACGACGGCACCACAGGGGCTCAGGTGATGACCATCAATGATTTCTTATTCAGTGCTCGGATCGATCACTTCAACATGTTCAAGATTTTGGAGTACCTGAGTGAAAGTGGTCTGGCAAAAAAGTTAATGGGTTTTGTGGAATCTACAGCTCATCCTGTTACTCCGCCGTCACAAACTGCTCCCGATGATACCGACGAAGGTTTTGAAAGCCGCCACATTTCGCCTCTGCGGACAGTTGAGGCTTTGCTGAAAGCCTTAACCAGTGCTGGAGGAGATGGCCGGATCCTTGTTCAGCCACATAATGTATGTCACTCCAAGAAGTTGGGTTGGAAGACACGTGAAGTCTAATCGTTTGTTGCTGCTGCGTAATTAGGCAAGCAAGGGTCTCGATGGCCTCATTAGATTTATTTTGCTCAATCCTGTACTTCACTTTCAAGAAATTGTGAAAAAGTCGCGGAGCGTTATTCTAGCTGGAGGAACAATGCAGCCGGTAAGGAACATTAGAGTGCACTCCAGATACCTCCTACACTAAGATATGCTGTGTTGCTAGGTGTCCCAAGTGATTGACCAGCTTTTCTCTACCGTTCCAAGAGAAGACGTCGACTTGTTCTCGTGTGGGCATGTTATCCCTCCAGAAAACTTGCTGGGCTTCAGCCTTGCGTCTGGTCCGTCTCAGAAGCATCTTGAATTTACCTATTCTAGGAGAGGAGACATGGAAGCACTGGATGAACTTGGTCGAATCCTTTTGAACCTGTCACGAGTCGTGCCAGGTGGTGTGGTAGTCTTCTTCCCTTCATATCGCTTCGAAGACAATGCCGTCCGGCGATGGCAAACAACAACACAGTACGAGCAAATCCAAGCGAAGAAGGCCATATTCAGAGAGCCAAAAAAATCCGATGAGCTCGCCGAAGTCTTAACACAGTATTCTGCTGCGTGCAGTCGGGGGAACAGTAGCGGAAGTGGTGCCATGCTGCTTAGTGTGGTTGGCGGCAAGATGTCTGAAGGAATCAACTTCAGTGATGAGTTAGCTCGGTGCGTTGTGATGGTGGGAATGCCTTATCCCAACGCCCGAGACTCAGAGCTAGTCGAAAAAATGGCATTTCTGGACAAAAAACACCCCGGATCTGGCCGACAGTTTTACGAGAGTCTGTGCATGAAAGCGGTCAACCAATCGATAGGTATGCCTAATAGCACTCCTTTCGACATGTCCATCCACTAATGCTGTTTTGTTTTTATCGTCGTAACAGGAAGGTCGATTCGCCATCAAAAGGACTACTCCACTATTTTATTAGTTGACCACCGATACTCAAGCCCAGCAGTTCGTAGTCGACTACCTGAGTGGATCCAGAGGCGTGTTCAACCTCCCACATCATTTGGACAAGTATACTCGCAACTAGTACAGTTCTATCGGGCGAAGGAAGGCGAAGAAGCGATTCAACAGTAGACAGATCTAATAGATCACGGTTTTATTCTTTATCACCGGAAAACTATTTTGCTAACTGCCTCTTGTATTCAGCGTGGACAACCATCTTCGCAATTCCAAGAACCCGGCCAGCCAGTGCCTCATCATCGTAAGACCATTCCATGTGGACTTCCCATTCAGCAGACACTGAAACTCCTACCGTGCGAAGCTTCAGCCAGCGATCAATCTTCTCTATAGCTAGGTGGCGAATCCACTTAGTCAGATTGATCTCCAACGCGTTCAGCAGTTGGTCTACATCTGCTTGAGGCTGCTGTTCACTGTCTTCTTCTTCGTCAGCTGACTCAGCTGCTGCAGAGAGGAGAAACGATAATGCAGATGCAGGGCGCGAACTTTTCTTCTTCACACGAGGCGATGGCTCGAATGGCTTCTTCCAGGAGTAGGAGAAGAAAAGCGAGTGCTTCTTCTTTTTAAGACGTCGTGCACCGTTGCCGCTAGATACTAGCATCAGTTTTCGCTTGGGTTCTGCAATCAGCATGCCCTGCACATCTGATGGGTTATTGAACATGGCCTTATGGATGCGAAGCGGAATTTCGCGGGCGGGCTCAATGGGTGTTCGACCAGAGGGATTGATTCCCTTTACCACCACATCGGGACCGACATTTGGGTTCATTTTCAGCTGATTCTGCACGTGCGTTTTGACAAATGCTAGATCGTCTGGAACCATGTAATCGAGAACAACCTGGCGTGGTGCCACACGTGATACAAGCTGGACAATACTCCTGGTGTCCACTTCATCGCCACAAGGCTGGTAGTGAACCCCGCACTCCACGTTAACACCCAGGCGCTTACTAACACGCTTACGCTCGGGGTCAGCATACAGTAGATAGTTTACTGTGCCTGGTGTACAATACTCTGAAAGTACGATGAGATTCTTGGGGTCACTTGCAATCGCCTTTATCGCGCGCAACGAATCACCTTGAGAAATAATGGCTGGCCCGGTGAATAGCACGAACGGACCTGGCTGCTGTAATCGTTTCCAATCGAACACTTGCAGATCCGCAGCACTAGATGACTTTTCACGCAGCAAGCGTTGAACTGCAGGTGTGCATGTGCGCGAGAGTACAGGTAAGAAACGACTGGGGTACTCCATGGCCGCATCCGACAAATAGATTGGGCACCCAGAAGGCTTTCCAATTGCATCTTTCATTTGTTGCCAGTGCTCCAGCAAGATCGTGATTAGCTCTTGGAAGTAGCCCAGCCTGTATACAGGGATCACCACTTTGCCGTTGGAGCTGATGCACTCCAGAATAACCTTCACGAGCTCCCTCTCCATGGCGCTTTGAGTCTCGGACACCGTCACAGCAAAGGAACTCCGCGTGATTAATGCACTGGGCTCCAGCCTCGGAATCTGTGCCGGCAGCAGCACTCTACCGCCCGTGAGGTTGAAGTCGTTGGCAAAGAGCACCGTCGACGTGCCGATCTCCAGATAAAAGGCACAACCACCCGCCACATGACCCGAATGGTAAGCTGTGACTTTAAGGTGCTCGTTCACAGTCACACAGGCCTTCAGCGCAACGGCCTTCACCTTCCTGAACGCCGGAGGGATGTCCTGAACGTCGTACGGAGCTGGCAACCCGCTGCCGCCGTCCTTCACCTTCCCGTGGCACCCCGTCCTGCAGCACGGTACAAAACCTCGTCAGCTTGTGTCTCTCTCCCCATGATCTCCAGCTTCCTCACCAGTACTCAGCCAGTAGATGCGGCGCGATGGCGCGAGTGCCATGTGTCATTATGATCGTCGGAGGCTTCTGGCTCGGGTCTGGCGCCGCTGTAGCTGCTGGCGGCGCCCAAGACACGCCGCACTTCTCGGCTAGGTACGGCAACATGTAGCACGCCCCGGGCCGGTAATCCGGCACCAGGATGGCGTCCACCGTGCCCCCGTCGCGCCTCAGAAGGTCCTTCAGCTCTCGGCGGTACTGCGCCGCTGCAGCCTCAGAGTCCTCGCCGTTTGCGTCATCCTGCGCGTAGAAGGACGCGTCCTTCGCCTCCCCACAGCCGAGCAGCACGGTGGTGCCCGAGGCCTCGTCCCGCAGGCAGAAGGCGGCGCCGCTCCCGAGCCGCTCCACCGTGAAGCTCATGTCGCCCGAATGCTATTGCGCTAGGGGGAGCGTGTCGGGATGTGGCACACATCATTCGTACTTAAGTAGATAGACGTCCAGGTTGTGTCCTTGTGGACATTTTTTCAAGTGCAAA
The DNA here is from genome assembly GCA_030267785.1 of Phytophthora fragariaefolia. Lineage (NCBI taxonomy): Eukaryota > Oomycota > Peronosporomycetes > Peronosporales > Peronosporaceae > Phytophthora > Phytophthora fragariaefolia. The sequence continues at coordinate 21,446 of BSXT01000435.1, read as the reverse complement.
GTGTCCATCCATGGCTTATGTCGAGTGACAGAGCAGCTAGAGGTCTATTTACTTGGAAGTGCTGCAGCTAGAAAGCGCCGGATTCAACTAGCTCGGCGAAGAAGGCCGGTAGCTCGTCAGGCGGCAGGAACGTCTTCTTCATGGTGGATCGCGTTTGAACCTCCACGAGACCGTCCTTGATGAAGCGTTTGCCAACGACAACGCGGTAAGGGTATCCGATGAGCTCGGACTCGGCCAGCTTCGAGCCTGGACTTTCACGCCAGCGGTCGTCAAGCAACACGTCGTCTTTCACGAGCCCCGCCACGTCACCCGATGCCAGCTGACCAGCAATTTGCCAAGCAGCCTGGGACACGGGGTCTTCCTGCTTCTTGCCACCAATGGACATAACGAGAACCTTGTACGGAGCGATTTCCGTAGGCCACGCGATACCGTGATCGTCGTGGGAGGCCTCCACCGCTGCAGCAACCAGCCGACTGACTCCAAGGCCGAAGCACCCCATCTCCAACGGGTGCTTGTGGTTCTTAGCGTCCGTGAACGTCGCACCGAAAGGTTTCGAGTACTTTTGACCGAGGTAGAAAACATGACCCACTTCGATGCCGCGCTTGTCCTCAAGCACTGCCGTGTCACCGCCATTGCACCGCGGGCAAAGATCGCCAGCTTGCGCCAAACGGAAGTGCCCCCACGTAAGGTGAGTGTACGCCTCAAATTGTTTCGCCAGATCCTCTAAAGCAGCACAAAGTGCCGCCGCGACTGGGCTTCGATTCTTCAGCGAATCGTCTAGGAGCAAGTGCAGTTCACTAGCACCATCACTATTCAAGAGCACCTCGACGATCTTGGCGTTGTTTGTGAACACCTCGCCCTCGTCGCCACCGATAAATGGCTTAGCGGCTAGATCATTGACTTCACTATCGTGTCGAGCAAAGCACAATGCCATTCTAGTTGGCACTTGCCTTACATCCTCATCAAAGTCGTCGCTCTCCTGCTCGCGGACCAGCTTGAGCGAGAACCCCTGCGAACTCGCCGCCTCCTGAAGAGATGCCACAGTCGTCCACACCGAGTTATCCCCATTGCGAACCTGCTCCTTCAGCTGCGCAATGATGGCGCCAACCTCTGCGGAGACCTCACCGCTCACATCCGACGAATCTGCACTCGACTCCGGCAGCACTCCCTCCGCCTTCTCTACATTAGCTGCGTAGTCACACTCGGGAGATGAGCACGACAGAATCGCGTCCTCGCCGACGTCTGCCAGCACATGGAACTCGTGCGAGAGGTTGCCACCAATGTTCCCCGAATCCGCCTCCACGCACTTGACCGGCAGCTTGAGTCTCGAGACCAGGACAGCGTTGTACGCCGCCGTGACGTCCCGGTACGTCTGCAACGCGCCATCATACGTCGCGTCGAACGAGTACATGTCCTTCATCACGAACTCTCGCGCCCTCAGCAGACCGAACCGCGGACGGATCTCGTCGCGGAACTTGCGGCCGATCTGGTACAGCCGCAGCGACCTGTCCGCCGCCCCCGCGGTGTTGTAGTGCGCCGCCACGAGGCTGGTGATGCTCTCCTCGTGGGTCGGGCCCAGCACCAGCAGGTCCTCGCGCCGGTCTTCGAGCGTCATGAGCTCGGGCCCGCGGCTTTGCCAGCGGCCCGACTGCTTCCACAGCTCGTTCGGCGTGAGCACCGTCAGGTCCACGCGGTTGCCGCCGATCTTGAGCATCTCGTCGTCGATCAGCGCCTCCAGTTTGGCCACCACGCGGCGCCCGAGCGGCAGCAGGGCGAAGAGTCCGTGGCCGCCCTTGCGCACGAAGCCGCCGCGCACCAGCAGCTGGTGGCTGGGCACGGCGGCGTCCGACGGCGCCTGCTTCTCCGTGGGCGCCCACAGCACGGAGCGCAGTGCGCAGGGTGCGGCACGCAGCGACGATGACGACGACGACGTCAGGCGCCGCCCGGCGAGCGCCGTGGGGCTGCGGCGCGCCCACATCCTTTGACCGGCAATTACGGGAGGCGCAAAAGGGTATCGGTTACGCGGTGTGGCGCACACCACGCTCGGGAATGGGTCTCCCGACGAGAAATTGGGTCCGCTATCTGCTCGCCCGACGCGCTCTCACACATCTTCGATTGCTGCCGGCCTCCCTCGTTGAAGATGAGGCTGGCAATGGAAAGATTTGGCTGAGCTTGATGGAGGAAACGTTTAGGGGAGAGAGGAGCCCTGGAGCGGCAGTTGTTGGAGCCCACGGGCTGCGCTTGGCCTTCTCGTTTGCCTCGCTTGAACTTCTGGAGCCGTCGGCGACTGGCGCAAAGCTCCAGGCGCCGATGACGTTGATTAAGATACATGCACTTATTACTACTAGTACAGCGTACACGGTAGTAGTGGGAAGCCGTTGAACGGAATCGCTTTGAAGTCGTCTGCTTCAACATGCAAATTTTGACGAGTTCAAGGAGGAGGTCAAAGCCAGAGGAGGGCCGGTACGTAAGTTCACATACGTCAATATTTGGGGCAGCGGTGGAATGGCCGCGGTGGAGCTGAGGGGTCGTAAGTTAGATGTGTATCGGTATCTGTGCACGATACACGTGCCGTCAACCCGAATCGCTCCTAAGAAATACATGCGGTGGTCGGTCACTGCACCGCACAACTGCAAGCGATCCGCACCTACACCGGGGCGGTCGACACGTTTCGCTGACTCACTGGCGCGAGCAGCATCTGGTGGCCAGGTCGGAAATGTGCCCCGGGGTGTCACCAACGCCCTTGACAAGGACTGTGCTGTATTGTATTGCCCGTGTCTGGCAGCTCGGCCGAGTTGGCTTAATAGCTCGTGCCGTCGCCAGCTCGCGTTCCGGCCTTCATCGTCGCGCCGCGTTTGCAACGCGGCGTGGCGTGCTCGTCACGCGTGGTGCGGTTTCGGGGCCATCCCATCGCGACGAGTTCACTTTCCGCAGTGATATGTCCGCAGCCCCAATCTCCCGTCAGGGTGCACACACACCTGCGTCTCCCAATACCTGTACAGCGCAATGAGCGAGCGACAGAGGCCACCTGCAGCCAAAGTCCAACGCAAAGGAAAGCAAAAAAGTGGAGGCTGGATTCTCATTCCACAATACCTAGTGCGCTCCGCACGCGCCGTCTGTATCCTGGGTGGCGCTGTGCCCCGCAAAGACCTGTGCGCTCCATGTTTCGCATATTTCGCTTCACCCGCAACAGCTGATGCGCTAAAATAGGCACCGAGCGCTTCCATCGACGTGCACGAGTGCGCAGTCCGCAATCCGCCGCCTGATGGCTACACGTCGGCGGCAGAAGCTCGAGCCGCAGCCGTGGGGCCCGCCGTCGCCGCCGCCGCTGCTGGAGGACGAGCCTCGCGGCAGACGCGCGCGCTTCTCGCGCCGCGGCAGGGACAAGAACGTGGCGCAGCACGTGGAGCTCGAGGTGGAGGCGCTGGCCGAGCAGCGCGAGCGAGACAAGCGCCGCAGCCTCCTGGCCGCCATGTTCGGGGAGCGCTCGCAGTCCCGCGGCTCGCGCGCGTCCTCGGACGCGCAGGCGCAGGCGCAGGCGCAGACGCTCGTGCAGCGCGAGAAGGCCTTCCGGCTCGTGCGCCACGGGTCCGACCCGCTGCTGAACGACGCGTTCTACGCCACGCAGGTGCAGGTGGGCAACTTCGTCAAGATGGGCTGGCTCACCAAGCAGGGCCACATGTGGAAGAGCTGGAAGGCGCGCTTCTTCGTGCTCTTCTCGGACGGCACGTTCGCCTACTACAAGAACAAGGGCCGCAAGAAGATCAAGGGCTGCATGCAGCTCAACGACGGCGTCGTGTCCGTGCAGCACGTGGACATCCGCCTGGCCGACAAGGCCTACGTCTTCCAGGTCGAGAAGGGCTTCTACAAGCTGCTCTGCTACTGCTGCAGCCAGTTCGAGGCGGAGCTATGGGTCGCCGCGCTGCGCTCCGTGCGCAGGGTCGCGCCGCCCTGCTACGAGATGGACTTGACGGCCACCGAGGAGAAGGCCGGGTCCAACGCGGTCACCAGGCACTTGAACAAGATCTTCATCACGGACAAAGAAATCGCCAAGCAGCTGGCGGAGTTCAAGACCAACGTGCACGACCACTCGTACACGGCCATCCACAACTTCATCGTGGAGCTGGACGACGCTATCATTGATCGCCACCATTTGGAGTTTTACCAGGACCCGGAGATTGAGCTCCTGCCGGGTAATGAGCTGGTGCGGCTGATTCGGCGGCACGTAGAAGACCGTGTGTTCATTCCATTGTATGCGGAGGCGTACGCAAGCTTAGAGACGGATAAGGTGAAAGCAAGACGCAGCAACCTCGAAAAGAATCTAAAGATTCTCAAGCAGAAAACACAGGCAGACTTTGGCATCTCAAAGGATCTATCGGTCTGCAACTGGAAACAAGCCATCAGCGTCATCAACATGCTCGATTGTGTATCGCTTCCAACGCACAAGTTCGAGGTCATCTTGTCAGCTGGAAAGGCCATCACGGAGTTGATTGCCCAATACAACGGCGAGCTCTTCGAAGTGTCAGACGAGACGCTCACGGCGGTTTTCCGGTACGTGGTAACCATGTCATCGCTGAGTGATCTACCAACTCTTCGTGCGCTCCTGAAGTACGGATACCAGCACCACCCTGCCTGCCAAAACAAAGCAAACGTGGTGGCAGCTTTTCTCAATGCAATCAAGTGGGTGGAGTGCTTCGAGGCTGGTGACGAAAGCTACCATTTCGATTCTTTGGCCCTAGCAGGATCTCGAATTTCTGTATCCATATCGACCAATGATGTCGGCATTCAGTTTACGACGGATGGCAACGGACGAGGGGCGATTGTGTACAATATCCGAAAGCAATCTCAAGCAGCACTTAGCGCTGCAATTGTGCCCGGGTTATCCTTGATCGCTATCAACCACGAACCCGTTATTGGGATGCCTTTTGACAAGATCATTCAACGCGTGCGAACTGCAGCACTTCCGAAACAGCTTACCTTCATGACCGAGTTTTATTACTACCAGCTACTTTCACTGGACTCGGAGATGTATCATTACCTTATGTGCATCGCAGCTCGTCGTGGCGATTTGGACTCGGCTGCGTGGATGCGGTCATCGGCCACAGAACTGAATACGCTTTGCTCGTGGGAAAAGTCTCGTGGAAAGCAAGTGTTTGGATTCACTCCTGTGTCTGGAAAGGGATCTCCACTTCACGCTGCTGTACACAACGGTCACCTTGGAATGGTGAACTATCTTATTTCGAGAGGGGCAGATGTTAATCTGTGCAATCACAAAGGGCGACGACCGTTGCATGTCGTGAAGCAGTCAATTGACATGGCGATGATTATTCAAAGCCTAATTGACGCAGGGGCTGATATCGATGCAAAGGAGAAACATGGACTTACCCCTTTAATGTTTATGTGTTCCAGATCATCTCTCGAGGGCTCAGCAACATTGTTAGCACTTGGAGCTGATGTTCACTGCGTTGCGTGGACGAACGGTTTTTCAGCTCTCGAGTTTGCGGTAAAAAGTGAACGCACAGAATTGGTCGAATTGTGCCTTTCTAAGGGATCAAATCCGAACGCGGCTACGTTGGACGGAAGCACCAGCTTGCACTTAGCTGCCGCTTTAGCCAATACTGACATTATACTCCGATTATTGCAAGGCGGTGCAAACCCCAATGCTCAAAATCGATACGGGCAAACTCCGGCAGCACTGTTGCTTGCTTCAGCTCCTGGTGGTGGTAATGATGCTCGAATCCTATGTCTTGAGGTTTTGACATGTGCTGGTTGTCGCCTCGACAAAAGAGATCTTTTTGGACGACAAGCCTCCCATCTAGCTAGCATCTCCAGAGATTCTCATGTTGTTGGACTGCTGCGAAAGTTGGGATCTTTGAACCGGGAACACACTGGCGTCGATGTCGACATTTTTGGTTGCTCATCGGTTGATTATAGCAACCGTATTGAGATTAATAAGGCTGCAAGCTACCTGGGCTCTCAAATGCCCAATAATTCATGGAAGATGGTGGAGAAGAATGATCACACATCTCGAGCCGCAGTTTCAGTTTCTGTTGAGGATTTGATCCGGGAACTAGTTGCTGGGACAGAAGTGGATTTAGTGGATATTGTGGCCTTTGTGCTATTTCTTGACAGTTTTTCCAGCTTGAACGAAGTAGTGGATAGGTTGAGCGGTCAAGTCCGAAATGGGATTAAAAGTGCGTCAATCCTATTGAGTAGAATCGTGCAGCTTATTTAAGACTAATACGGCTGTTGTGTGTTTGTGTAGGTCACGGTCTTCTCCGTCTCTTCATTACGATTTTGCTTTTCAGGCAGTCGGAAACTAAAGATTCCGACTATCTGCGCGATCGTTTCTACAGCCTCATTAGCCAAAATATTGACGTCTCAAAGGAACAGTTAGTTCCTTTGGTGGAAGAGTACACGTCACTTTACAGAGAGTACTTCTCTTTGCGTGGAGCTGGAAATTACGCTGTGAACTATCAGACAATTCCTGGAATGATGAGCGAAATGTATAATGTGGAGGCGGGCATAGACCCCGTACTAACTGAGCCTTTTCCAATTCATTTGCATCGGTAAGTTATGTGGCTGTCAAAATGTGCATTTAATGTACAGTATATGACGCGTTGTATCTGACCGGGGGAAATTCGTGCTTCACTATCTGGTAATTCAGTTACATCGACGCAGAACAGTGGGCAGATCAATGTACGCTTCTAACACACGCAGTCTTTTGCAAGATTCCTGGTAAGCCGTTCATGTGAGTTTGCTCTGATAGTACAAAAATGACTGAATTATACTTCATGTCATTTGCAGTCCGAGATTTCATTCCTACAGGATCAAAGAAGAAGCACTCAGCTGAATTCACTTGCGTAAAACGCTGGTTTCAGCATGTAAGTCCCCTACAGCAGCTTACCCATGGTGAACAAGCAGGATATCTTATCTTTTTGCTTAACTTCGTAGATCTCTGCTTACGTGATCAACGCCGTCCTTGTTCAAAATACGCCGGAAGAACGTGCCGAAGTGATTTCTTTTTACCTCAAGGTAATTACTTGACTGCGACGAATCATGCAATGATACCGCATCTTATTCTTGTTTTCCGAAATATAACCAGGTTGCCGATTATTGCATTTCATTGCACAATCACGACACATTAGCTTCGATTTTATACGCGCTACAATCCACAGCAGTTCAGCGACTTCGAAAAACAATTGATTGTGTAGGGTAGTCTCTCTGGGTGGCATGCTTTGTTAGCCCCTTCTGACCTTACGAATGTTGTTTTACACTACAGCTTAGCTCGGATGCGAAGAAGAAGATGAACGAGATGCAGCTCCTTTCAGACAAGGGCTGCCGTGAAATGAATAAACTGATGCGCAAGACAGCAAATCCAAGCATGCCATACATTGGCCTGTATCTTCAGGTGAGTGTAGAATGCTCACGGATTACTTCTTTACCAAAGTAACTAAGCTCGTAATTGTTTCTTTTAGGGCTTTGTCGGACTGAATGAACTACCCGCATTTGACAAAGAGGGCCTAGTAAACTCGAACCGTCTGCGGAGAATGGGCGAGCTGGCAATGGAGATATTGCACCGACAGTCTGTCGCCTACACGCTTCAGAACGATGAGGATGTTAACGTAAGTCAATCATGTTGTCTGAGCATTCTAATTCGGATTCTAAATTGCGTGTGTGCCGTGTAGAAACTGCTTTACGTGTCCCTGCCGTATGCTTCGGAAGAAAGTCGGTATGCCCGGTCTTTGGAGCTTGAGCCACGCGAAGCCGACGCGATCCCCTTGAGTGACCGTGGTTCATGTGCTCTCATCGATGATGATCTTGATCTTGAGAGTGAAGTTCGCGAGTCAATTGGTGGTGACGGGACGTTCGGGTTCCGGCAGTGGATTCGGAAGCAGCAGGTAGTACACCGAAACCGCTCTCGATCATCAGTGATTGCTCTGTACGAATGGGTGTAGTTGCGTTTGTGACGCTTCCCTGATGACTATTAGTTTTATCTATTGGTTGCGATTCTTGGCCAACATTAATGTATTAGCGTATTTAGTTTTCCGCGATGTACTTCTCAATGTCCTCCATCGAAATCATAGTGCCCAGATCAAACGATGTTTTCTCTTCGTTAGCGTTGGATTTCATATCGTCACGAGGGGGGTCTTGCAATCGAGGTTTCACATCTCTCTCAGCTAGAAGGTTGTCGTCCTTAACCAGCTCGTCCATTTGGTGCACGATTCGATCTCCCTTTTCTCCTAGCATGTAGTCATCTCTGCAATACCTCACAACCCTCGTGTAAACATACTGAACATGAACCATGTGCAATTCACAGGGTGGTCCTACAGAAGGCGATTCAGTTGGATATCATCGCTCGCTGCCAGGGTGTCGTCATCCGATTCAGGTTGAGAATTCTGATAGTAATAGCACACACACAGGTTACAAGACCTTTGATTTCTCGTCGCACACCTACAAATGAATCTACCTCCTTATTCGCAGCCTCGGAGAATACATCATGTAATTCGCGACGCTTTTGGTAGTGCTTAGGCTTGACGTTCTTCGTACTACTGGCTTGGTTCCAATGGTGGATCTTGGTCACAATGTCTCTGGGAACAGGTTGTCCGTCAGAAAATTTGGAATATCTAACTGCTTGAAGTATATACAAACTCCGGCAAGTTGCAGACTTAGATGCCTACTCGTCATTCTCATCGTCCGAGAAAAAAACTCTCGATTGAGAAGTCACTTGGTAGCCACTGTCGCGACTCAGCTTCTTGGATCCGCTAGCAGGGGGAACGTAGCCATTTGTGTGCGCTGCGTCGAAAAATGAGAATGCTATAGCACAATGAGCCGGATAACGCAACAATATTATTGGCTGTAGGTGATCAAAGAAGTCATACTGAAGTGCGTCTTGTTGTTGTTGTCCGCCATCTTGATGGTCAAATGCGTTTGAAAAGATCCGATTGTCGTGTGTGGTACACAGTTCCGGTGTTGAACAAGCGCGGATGGCTACATCAAGAACTAGGTCTACTGAACTGTTGACTCTACGAGTCTAGACGCCCAAGCAGCATGCCAGCCTGATTACTACGTGTACTATACATTACAGACCGCGCACATCCAGCACGCCGCCCTTAAACCGCCCCTTGGTGGCCTGCACGCCGAAGTCGACCTTCTTCCGCTTCTGTTGGTCCCTCGACTTACCGGTGGACTTCCGCTTTCCCGTGACTACATCCGCCTCCTTCATCTGTTGATTCGAGAACAACCATAACAGCAAAGCATTTCGTGTTAGCAAAACGCGCAGATGCCGCCACAATAACCCGCAAACAAACGTTCGAATCGACATACCAATTCCTCGCGACGCTGCTTCTTGGCAGCACCCTTGGTTTTCATCCCGATCAGCATCTTGTACGGCACGCTGCGGCTCTTGGCAGCCTTTCCGCCAAGCGCCTCAATCTTCTTAGCTTCGTGCTCCTTCTTTTCCTTGCCCTTGAGGTTCGACGTAGCTGTCAAACATCGCCCCAGCAAACCAAGATAAGTCTTCAGTCCGGTCGTCCTCTTCATTGGCACCTCAGCAACATAAAAAACCCCACAACGCACCGAACTCCAGCACCGAGTCGAATGTATTGTCAAAATCCTTGCAAATTTCCTGGCGCAGCGTCATCTCGGGCTCATCGTCCTTAGCTTTGTTCTGGTTGGTCACAGAGTGAGTGTGTCAATCACTTGAACCAGGCCAGAAATCGGGGGACTAAGCACAGCTGCACGAACCTTGGCGACTCGAGGCTTGCGCTCCTTCCAGGTCTCAGTGGGGCACTCGAACACTTGCACTTTCTTCTTCTTACCGCTCGCCACGGGGAATTGGAACGTCATCGTCGACTCGAGGCGCGCGGAGCAATATGGGCGAAATAGCGCCAACCAAATATGAAATGGTGTGTACCACATATAAGTTAACTTCTGTGACGCGCGCAACAGACTTCAACTTGCCGGCAAAAAAAATACGCACGACAATGTATTGCTACGGGGTGCATCTCACACAAGAACCTGAACCTGGAACAGACCGCTATTTGCTGCTGGGCGAGAGTCGTTGCTAAGCTCGAAGAGATCGTCCTCGTCGTCGCTTGCGTCCTCGTTGTCTCCGTACAGGCTGCTACCGAGGTCGGACCCCAAGCTGTCCCGCACACTGCCGCTTGCAAACGATTCCAGTTTGTCGTCGCTATGCAGCTCTTGCTCAAAATCGTAGAAGCCTCGGCTTTTGATGATGCGGCTACTACGCAGGGAGTTTCCACGAGTTGTGCCTCCTCGCCTGTCCGCAGAGGTTGGCGAAGCAGTAGCGAGCGGTGTTGGTCCGCTGTTTCCTTGATTCTGTGACTTCGGACTCAATGGAACGAAGACGCTCTCGCCGACTAAAGATTGATTGAGTACACATTCGTCTTGAGCTGGAACGGCGGGGATTGGCCGGTACTGAGATAGGCGTTGGAAGCGCGGCGAATCCATTGTGGAAATCGTCATCTGCTTGTTAGGGGTGGGCACCGAAAAATCAGCCATAGACATCGGACTTGGTGGTTTTCGCCGCCGACCTTGCACTACCGGATGGGGCTGGTCGTCACGAATATTTAAATCTCCAAGCGTTTGTCGAATCTGATTCAGTCGAGAATATGTCTGTGTTTCAGGGACAGCTTCTGTGTGACCTGGGTGCGCCGCACTCACTTGGGCGTTGTTAGTATCGAAGCCTACCGACTGAGCTGGTGATAGCCGAGGCTGGAACGACATAGCCTCATACTGCTGCTGCTGTTGAGCTTGCTGTGCTTGCTGTAAAGCTAATTGTTGAGCTTGCTGCACCTGTTGAGTCTGGAGATCAGCAAGGTGTTGCTCGTTCAAAGCACGCTGTGCATCCACAAGACTCGCCATCTTCTCGTTTTCTAATTGCAACAGTGCGCGCTGCACACGCAACTCCTCCTTTTCGCGTCGGACCTCGTCTCGTTCGCGCCGTAACTCTTCGCGTTCACGGCGAATTTCCGCCAACAATGACCGGTACTCCTCGATTATGCGACTCTGCTGCTCCAACTGCTGGCGCGATTCTTGTGCATCGTTTTCCTGTGAGTACGACTGTCGTCCTGCCATACCGCTAACATTGCTTCGATCAAACACGTCGCGACGATCATCCCACGAAGTCCGAGCGTTACCGCGCGGCATCTGAATCCGCGAGGGAGCAGGAGGCGGCAGCAGCGCTTCGCCAGATCCAGGGTTATCATACTGGCGCTCTCGCCGATAATACTCGCCGTCATCGTCGCGTCTGTCACTGTTCAATGCAAAGCTGTGGCGGCTATTCTGCTGGAAGTCGTGCCTCTGTCCGTTCGCCGGCGCCTCCGGCGGTGACGGCATCGCGTGGAACGGAGCGTTTGTCTCCGTTCTGTTTTCATTAAAGTCCGCATTCACCACCGGGGAGAACTGCCCGAGCCGCCGCTGCGCTCGGAGCTGCTGCTCTCGAAGGTAGCGCACCTCCTCCTTCGCCGCCTCCTCCTCGCCGCGTCTCCGCTCCGCCTCCTGCTGCTGCTTGAGCCTCGCCTTCTCCTGTACCTGCTCGTCCAGCATCCGCTTCCACTGCATCTGCTGCGCGCGCTCCCGCAGGCGCTGGCTGGTCTCGCTCTCGTCCGTGACGCGGAAGCGCGGGTGGGACGACGACACGCCGTTGGCCTCGCCCGTAGCGGCACCGCGGTCCTGCCGCTGCTCGTCGCGCAGGCCCACGCTCTGCGAGAACTTCCAGGGCGACTCGGAGGCTGCGGGCGCGTCCAGGCGGCCGCCTTCGACCAGCCACTTGGACGGCGAGCGCTCGCTCGGCGCCAGCTTGCGCTCGAGCTCCTCGCGCTCCATCTGCTCCTGGTGCTGGCGCGCGCGGCGCAGCGCGATCTGGTGGTCGAGCTCGCGCGCGTAGGCCTCGCGCCGTCGCTGGGTCTCGCGCGGGTCCTCGTCATGGAGCCCGGCCTCAGACGCCCACATGCGGGCTGGGGGAGCGTCCTCGAAATGCCGAGCGGCGTTTTGATTTTTGAAGAAGATGGAGCGGTTTTCGAGAGGGAAGCGCGGGGATTGGTCGAGAAGCGACGACTGGAAACGGAATTTCACGTTGAAGAGCCTTTGAGCTGATATTTAAAAGTGGCGAAAATGGACGGCGCCACGCACGACGGTCGCCATGCTGGTGCTGCACCCGGGAAGGAGGCATCGGCGTCTCAGGAGCTTAGAACTCCAGCGAGCTGCCGCCGCCGAAGAGACACGAGTCGGCGTACTCGCGGCGCAAGTCCGCCATCGCCTTCTCCACCTGCAGGTCGGTGCGGCGACACTCGGACTGCAGGAGCTGGAAGCGCAGCGACACCTCCTTCCGGAACCTCCGCAGACGCTTGCGCTCCTTCTTGACCGCGTCGTGGCCCGAGCGGTGGCGGTGTCGGTGGCGACGGCGGCTGCTGTACTCGCAGTCGCTGCCGCGCCCACTCGCGCTGCTGCTGTCGTCGCTGTCGTAGACGCCGCCCTCCGAGTGGCGTTTGCGCAGCATTTCCTTGATTCGGACGCGCTCCTTCCTCTGTCGCTTGCACTGCTGCAGCGTGCGTAGCAGCTCCGCGTGCTCCTGCTGCAGAGAGTTCAGCCGCTCCTGGCCTCGCCGGAACGTCTCCTCCTCGCTGGCCAGCCACTGCTTCTTGCGCTCCACCTCGCGGTACAGCTCCGCCAGAGCTCCGTGCACGTCGGTGTCGTCCGTCGCGCTCGCCTCCCCGCTCTGCGCCAACCGCAGCGTCGGAGCAGAGCCGCTGCTCGCTCGTCTCGCTCGACTGCCGGACACTTTCTCCTCTGTGCGCACGCGGAAGACGACGGACTTCTCCGTGGTGCACAGGACGCTGCGGCGGGGGATTCGCTCGATGGGCTGCGTCGAGGACCAGCCGGGAGAGCCCCCGCGGCGGTGCGAGCGAGCGCTGGACGACGAGGACGCGGCGTCCTCGCTCATGGTGTGGGCTCGGATCGGGAACTGAAGCTTTGATGGGCTTGAAGGTACTTTGAAAACGCATTTGTGGTTTGGTACCGCGTACGTTAGAATGAATCTAGTATGGTCTGATAGATCTAGTATCCTCATGAAAGCGATTTGGGTGCATTTATCGATTTATGAAAACTGCAACTTGCTGATCAGAACGTCATGTTGATTGTCTAATGTGGCGAGGCCATTCCTTTCTAACACCTACTGTTGCGTCCAGTTATCTTCACTGGCCACCGCGTTCGTTGCTGGCAGCAACTTCTTTATAGCTCGCTGTGCGGAACAGGGTTGCTGGTCGGGAGCGGCGAGATCATGGGCGAGAAGATCGGACGCGAGCTGTGAGTCAATGCCATCGAGTGCGCGCCACCGGCGGAAACCTGCCGCACAGGGATCAGGCCGAGATCTAGGCGCGTGGGCACTGACAGCGGCTTCATGTCCGTGAATCCCAGACGTCCGTGGCTGTGAGCACGACATTAAAGACATTACAAAAAGGTCAGTTCTATCGATGCGATTCAAAGGAAAAGCTGTTCTGGCTGTACGCACTCGGGTCGTCCTGCAACGTAAGCGGTTCCATCGCTCGTAACAAACAGGGTGTGAGAGCCACCGCATGCAGCTTGAATCACCGTCTGTCCCTTCAGCGCCTTCACCTATGAATTATAGAAGTTCGAGTTGTTAACCAACGGTGTCCGAGCAACTGTCCAACCGTAAGTCAAAGCGTACCAAATGAGGACGTGTACGACTCTTGGTATCACCGAGGCCGAGTCGGCCATACTCGCCTCGTCCGAATGCATAGCAGTCTCCAGACTTGGCCACCACCACTGTGTGCCAGCCTCCGCACGAAACACGTCTACAAGATCCCAGTAAGCACGCCACTCATAAACAAAAACTAATACTTGTCAAGTAGCAGCGAGGAGAGTGACTTACAGTGCAGGGATTTCGTTGAAAAACTCGACGCGCTTCGGGGTCTGCTGGTCCGATGTTTGACCAACGCCAAGCATACCATAGTCCTCTTTACCCCAGATGTAGACATGCCCCTGCTCGGTTACAGCAGCCGAGTGGAAGGCACCGCAGGCAACCTGCACAACCTTCTCACCATTGAAGCCTTCCACCAGATGCGGGCGACTAACGCCCAGAAGACCCTCGTCCGTGTCCTTCAGCCACGCCGAGCCAATGCCAAGCTGACCACTATCGCCGCGGCCCCAGACGTAGACGCGCCCCAGACTGGTCAGTGCAGCTGTGTGCGTGCCACCGCAGCTAACCTTCACGACAGACTCATCCTTCACATCCTCGAGAAGTGGACACTTGACGGGTAGCGACTCGTGGGCCGCCTCGAACTCCTTCGGCAGTCCCAGCTGGCCCCAGTGCGTCTCACCCCACATGTACAGCGAGCCGTCCTGGGTGACGGCAGCGGAGTGGCAGCCGCCACACGAAATGTAGTCCACCACGAGGCCACGCTGCTGGAAGAATGCGATTTTCTGAGGCTCATTGATGCTCTTGAGGTCTCCATGGCCCAGTTGTCCCATCTGCATCGCGCCATGTAAACAAAGCACACTCAGCAAGCCAGTGAGCACGATTGTCCACCAAAATTCCCATAGAGCAGGAGCATACCGATCCCCATCCCCACGAGTACACAGCGCCCGAGGCCGTGAGCGCCATCGTATGACGGGAGCCGCACGACACGGCCACGACCTCCTCGCCCAGCAGGCCGCCGAGCTGCACGGGGAAGTTGGATGCCGACACGTCGTCAATTGCCAACATCGGCCGCCGCTTGGCGCCCGTGCCCAGCTGCCCGTCGTCGTTGCAGCCGAAGGCCACCACCGCGCACTCCGCGGCTCCTGTCGAAACGCTCATGTTCGCTGCTTGGTCTGCGGGGTCGAGCGCAAATTTGAATGTGAACGCACCAGCTGACGCGCACCACCTGCTGCTTGGATTTGACAGTGCAGGTCCTGTTGTTATAACTGATATACTGATATTTATCTGGTATAACTTGTTTACGTAGCAGTGCTCGGATAAAATATAAAATTGTACTGCTTCTTCAGGAAGAACAAAATAAGTGATTGCAATTGTACAGGCCCCTGCAAAAATAATTTATCCATTATTGTATGAAATTGTTAAGGTCGGTACGCTTTGTATCTGTTTGAAGGAATAACGTCAGTAACCCTACCCTGTAAGACATACTAGTACACCTTTTCTCACGCAAACTGATCGTTTTTTCAGGCAAAATGGTTTTGAGCCCCTTTTTCGGCTCACCGGCAAAACACGCCCGCGTTTTAGAAACGAACTAAAAGTAGAAATGAGGTATCTTTATTCATTTATTAGGATAGCTACAACCAGGCCGCCCATGTATTCAGAGATTGCCTTTGTAGGGAAAAACAAACAATAACGCACCATGGCAACAACATTACCTTGAACTCTGTTTTTAGGAGATCCTTTGAGCATATTGAAACACAGAAAGCATACCAGTCTCTGGCAGTACGCTCAGAGACAGAGGCCATCTCCATTGCCTGTACTTGAGGCAGCCTCATGCAACAGACCAGAAGCAGGCACACGGCGCGGTGCAGCTGGAGCTTTGACTCGCTGAAAAACGAGCTCGTGGGCATGCCGACAGAGATCTCCTTTCTGTCAGCATGCTCGACACGCCGAGTGCACCTCCATCTCTTTCGCGCGACGAACAACTTCATGTCCCTGTTGCAGCCACGGCAGAGTTTCTCTTGTCTATGAGACCCACCTCTATGCACCAGAGGGCGCAGGTCTCTTCGTCGCAGATCACCTCCATAACCTTGGAAAATTCGAAGAGACCCGGGTCCTCTACATGATACAGAAAGGGGGTCTTCATTGGGGAGGGAGGGGGGAGATTGAAGTCTGAGGGCGGATCGCAAAAGGGATTATGAGGTGCGTAGCTGGTCGGCACGTGTGACGGGGGTCACACACACCGTAGCGATGAAGAAGCGTAGCGCGCTAACCTGGGCAGACGCCGGGCGTCACTGCAGCTCAGTGTGTAAAAGGCCTGGCCTTCCCGGTCGCTATTGGTACCCGGTAGCAATCGACTTACACACTCCAAGGTTAGATTTTAACTGAACTGTATTAAAAACACTCCTTTTTAGGTGTCTATCTACTGTTTTCTATCTATATACTGAATCCCTGTTTATCTGAAATGACTGGCTTGAGAGACCCCTAACCTCTTAAGTATGGGTGGACCTTCGATGAAGAATATGACTACTCGGAGACGCTCCCTTCGAAATATTATGTCCGGGGGTCCTGGTGTATCACACACGACTGATGTGTGACACATCAAGAAGAACAATCAGTCCCTGACTGTCAGATCTCTTTCTTCCAGGAAAGGGGAGGGTCCGGCCAACTTGGCCCCGTTACACCCTCCCACACCCAAACGGGAAGCATCGTCCCAGGGGGAAATCCAGCGGCAACGTGAGCTACCAGCTCATTGACGAATCTGCTCTCGAACGCGCACGCGCAGCTCGCCAAGCCCACTGGGCACGCCAAGACCTCCCACGCTGAAGTCGAACGTCAAGACGAAGAAGGCCCCACGGGCTACCGAAGCCACGCCCAAGGATGCCGCCCCATCCGCGGAGAAGTCCTCGCCGAAGGAGACGACGCCCCAGCGGGCTAGCGGAGCCACCTCGACGGATAGCGAGCCACACGCGAAGAAGAGTTCACCGACGAAGGCGCAGGCGCCTGCTACCGCGACGGCGCCAAGCGCCAAGATGACGCGACGGACCAGGGCTAGCAAGCGCAAGGAGGTGCGCCTGCCAGGCCCGTACGTGGAGCCTGCCCTCAGCGAGTCCGACACGGACACGCCCAACCCCGACCTGATCACTGGAGATGAAGATTCCACTGCGGACTCCACGGCTTCGCCAGTCACTAAGATAAGCGAAGGAGAACTCGCCTCTGCGAATACCACTGCATCTGAAACCGATCCGGTGGAGGAAGCTCCGATTCCCAGCTCGGAGGACTCGTCGAACGCCCGCAAAGCGGAGGACTTCTTGAACTCAAGCGATACCCAGGACCCGAAGGGCCCCGCGAGCGCTACACCGCCTGCCAAGGCTCCTCAGGAGCGATCGCCGCCACCAGAGGATGGTCCTGACCCGGTGGACTACGAGGAGTCAGAGCCAGATCAGGACCGCGAGCAAGGGGAGGTCCCAGACCCCAACTCGTCGCCGCAGCTCACTGACCAGCAACGCGTGGCCCATCCGGGCAGTCCGATGACCCCGACGACCGCCGCGGCGGTCGCTCGTGTGGTGGCCAAGCGCAGAGCGAGTCTCACCGAGACAATGCGCCCACTGACATGCCGGAGCAACAGATCATCACGAATGCCGGCATCGACGAGGGGGTTCCACCGGAACAACTGCAGCCCGACAACCGAAGACTTCTCAGTGAGCGCAACCACCAGGAAGCTTCGCAAGTCGCCGACACTAAGCGTGAGCGCGAGGCGTCAACCCCGCGGACCCGCGAACAGTTGCTCGCATTGCGATATTTAACACTCAACGAATATCGCGAACATCTGCGGCTGAGCCGGCGCCCTGGTCCAGGGGTCTCGCAGTGCGATACGTGCCCCGTCGTGCTCTGGGATGACACTGGCCTGACTCGCCAGACTAACGAACGGGAGCTCGAAGACTGACTCCGGTTCTTGGACTATGCCTGTCCCGAGTTCCTGGCTTCGCCATATCGGATCGATTGGCTAGCACAGCGACGTCTACGCTATCGCATGATGAAGATGATCGCTGATGACCAATGACAGTCCCGGTTCTTCGATCGGCACATGCCCACCCCGCCTGTCATCCTCGAAGAGGTAATCCAGAAGATACAGAAGTCTTGGCAGTCGCAGCCGATAGAACCTCGAAGTGTTCTCGGCCGCGTTAGCGCCGGCCAGCTCCGTGGGCCTGCTCAAAAGCGGCCACGACGAGGTCGGCGCAGTTCTCTTCGAGGCGACGCCCTGGCTCCCACGAGCTATCACTATCAGTGTAGCCGCGCCACTTCACCAGATACTTGTAGTTCCCGATACGCCCGCAGTGCCTCAGTATCTTCTCGACATGGAAGTAGGGGACACCCCCAGTACCAAGAAGCGGAGGCGGAGCTCGGTGGAGAGGCCGGTCGAGACGCTCCGCGTCGCTGGCCGGGACCGCGTGGCGACGAACCGCCTGCATCAGGTTCCGAGGGTTCGGGGTGGACTGCTGTCAGCCGTTGAAAGCTGTCAACGGCTTCTGGATGCCCAGCGGGTGGAGTTGGTGACGCTACGTGGTCGTCTTCAGACCGTCGGGTCGCTCGCTGAGGCTGGTCGCGATGTTCCTGAGGACTTACGTCGCCTGCGGCACCGTGTGCAGGGCTTGCCTGAACAGGTGGACCACCTTGGTTGAGAACTGGATCGGGTGAGTTACCGACTGTCGCAATGCGAAGGGATCATCGGGGAAGTGTGGCACTCCTTATCCGATCATCTCGGTTGGATCCGGACGCTCTACTCACGGGTCGGCACCTTGGAGGACCGCAACGCGCGCCGCCAAGCGGATTTTGTTGCGCGATCCTCCCCAGCCCCGGCTCCTGCGAAGGAGGAACTGCTGGAAGTGATGGCGAATACCCTCCGTCAATACTCGACGGGGAAGAACCCGAGGGGTCGATCGCCGCAGCGGGATGGTAAGGCTTAAGCAGCCCAACATAGAACGTCGGATGCGTGGCCATAGCGGATGGCAAATCCAGAGTGTACGCATGGCCATGGACCCCAATAACCGTAAACGCACCGATGAAGCGAGAACGCAGCTTCGTGCTGCCTACCGCGGACACCGCAGAAATAGGCAGGTTCTTGGCATTTAATAAGACTTGGTCTCCCACTTGAAACACCTGATGTTTGCCCGCCACCGAGATCGTTTTTCTTCTTCTGTCTGTCTTGGGCTACCGCCATAGCGTCCCGAACGCGCTGTCGGACAGTCTCGCCTGTCTCAATGAACGAGAGCAGATTCCGTTTGACGGACGTTCTTAGGCATTTGAGGCCCCTTGGGTCCTCGGCATTAGCCTCCCCCCCACCCAAATTTGAAGCCGGCGGCAACGTCAGTGGCGTACGCGGGTGCTGCAGCCCGTTCATATAGAACGGAGTGAAGCCCGTGGACGAATGCACTGCATTGTTAAGCGCAAACTCCACCTGTGGAAGAAGCGTGCTCCACTTGGTGGGCTCTGCAGCGCAGACACTTCGACGAGCGTCTTCCAGCACTCTGTTCACTCGCTCCGTCTGACCGTCGGTCTGAGGATGGTCTGCTGTGGACATGTCCAACCTCGTGCCTAGAAGGCGGGAGAGGTGTTGCCAAAAGTGGGACACAAAACTTGGATCTCTGACACTCACGAAGGCCTCGGGGAGGCCGTGATGACGAAAGACATTGTCCACAAAGAGCTGAGCCGCCTGAGGTGCAGTCACGCTCTTCCGCACCGCGGCCAGTCGCTCCATCTTGCTCAGACGGCACACAAAGACCAATATGCCAGTGGCCGCGCGCGTCAGCGGGGAGCTCAAAGATGATGTCCATGCTCACGGAGCGCCAGCAATCCGCCGGAACCGGCAAGCTCATCAAAGGAGCGGACGCCGAGGGCGCGGGTTTGACACGCTGACACATCTCACATGTCTGGACGTACTTACGGACCCACTTGTACATGTGGGGCCACCAGAAATGATGGGCTACAGACGTATAGGTCTTCTCCCGCCCCAGATGACCGCTAATCGGCGTGTCATGAGCCTTATAGTGGACACGATGACGCAGGTCCTCGTCGTTGGGAACGACTATTCGAGACTCATCGTCGACGTCTACTCGGTAGTAGAGCAAACCCTCCACTACTGAGTAGCGATGCAAGCGTGAGCGCTGCCGCGCCATGAGCCCGACAGTCTTGTTTGGAACGCTCAGCGCCTCCATCAGACCTGCCAGGTCGCCATCACCGGCATACGCCTCGCGAATAAGCTCACAGAGCGGTGACTCGAGGTAGGCAGGTGCGCCAACTCATAATCTGGCCGCCAAGAGAGCGCGTCCACGAGGGCATTGTGCTTTCCCGGTTTGTATTCCACCGTAAAGTTGTACTCGGCGAAGAAAGAATGCCACCGCGCCATGCGCTGGGAGAGGTGAAGGAGGCGACGACGTCGCCGTCCTCAACGAGGCATGATCTGTGTAGATCACGAAGGGTTTTTGACCTAACAGGTGCACCCGAAATTTGACCAAGGCGTACTTCATCGCCAACAGTTCTTTGTCGTGGACAGGATAGTTCTTTTCCGCCGCCTTCAATTGGCGTGTCTGGAAGGAGACTACCCTCTCACGGCCCTCGGCATCAACCTGTAGCAGGGCACAGCCAATGGCAAAATCGGATGCATCGCAAACCACGCTGAAAGGCCGATCCTCGTCGGGGAGAGCCAAAATCGGCGCGCTCTGGAGGCTGCTCTTGATGGCTTCAAAAGCCTGTTGAGCCTCAGACCAAACGGCATCCTTCTTGAGAAGATTCGTCAGTGGCCTTGTCATCTCCGCATAATTGGCACTGTACTTGTGCAAGTAGTTGGCCAGGCCGACCCATTTACGCAGGTCCTTCTGCGAGACGGGCACCGGCCACTGTGCAATGGCACACACCTTCTTCGGGTCCACACGGACACCGTCCTTCCCGAGGAATCAGTCCAAAAAGGGAATCTCTTCGGCCCCGAAGATACACTTGTTAATGTTCGCGTAGAGATGATTCTCACGCATGCACAAGAGGACCTCACGGAGGTGGCCAAGATGGGCTTCGACGGCAGTCTTGCGTTCAGACGCACGGCTGTGCACGGAGATGTCATCGAAGTACCTCTGTACGAGGGTACCGCATCGGCCGGAAGAGCTGAGTCACGAGCCAATTAAACGTGGCGGGCGCGTTGGACAGCCCCTGGGGCATCACCAACCATTCCCACAACATCCCGCTAGGGGTACTTACCGCCGTAAGCGGAATATCCGACTCGCACATCAGGAGCTGATAATAGCCGTCGACCATGCCGAGCGCACTAAAGACCGTGCAGCCTGCCATGTTGTTTTGCAGCACATTCTTTCGAGGGATAGGCGTTGACGCCGGGATGGTTGCAGCGTTCAACTTGTTGAAGGCATGCACCATGCGCCACTTCCCGTTGGGTTTTCGCACACAGAACGTCGGGGACGAGTGTGGCGACATTGACTCGCGCACCATGCCAGCGGCATGTTTCGCCGCGAAGAAGGCGTCGATTACATCGCCCTGTTCCTTCGGAAGCGGCCACTGCCGCGTGGTACAATTGTAGTGGGCTTACTTAGCTCACTACTTTAGCTTACACGTGTGCGCGACGTGTAGGAGGAAGCGTAGGTTTATTTATATTAGATTAAGTATACTTAACCTTGTAAGTATAGTTAACCTAAATAAAGTAGTATTAACAACCCTTTTTGGTAGAAATGAGAACTGAATTTGAATGTTAACTTTGGCCTTG
>BSXT01000434.1:0-78015 GCA_030267785.1 Phytophthora fragariaefolia | reverse complement strand
TTGGCAGATCCTCTCTTTATAGATATCAGTTTTAGGAGGCAAAGCCGAAGTTAACATTTCAAATTCAGTTCTCATTTCTACCAAAAAAAGTTATTAATACTTCTTTATTTAGGTTAACTATACTTAGTGAGCTAAGTATACTTAATCTAATATAAATAAACCTACGCTTCCTCCTACACGTTGCGCACACGTGTAAGCTAAAGTAGTGAGCTAAGTAAGCCCACTACAAGGAGAGTGGTATGGCAGGGCCTTTTGCACCAGAGACAACAGGGACGCCAGGCGTCTGTTGTGGTTAGCGTGTTACGCTTCCTCCTAGCTATTGTGCGTGTGACTCCCGTCACACCTGGAATCACTTGTAGTCAATCCCGCGACCGACGCGGATCTCTACAATCAGGGTCTCTTTGAGTATGGAAGACTCAGGGAGTCGGCTGCCAGCGCGGCAGGACTTTCCTCAACTCTCCGACGCCCATTGGGCTACGCTGGAGAAGATGGTTAGCCTCCTGGGTGAGGCAGCCTTCGCTGGATTTCTCAACCTTCCTGCTGAGCAGCAAAGGGCGATCGTGGAGCGCTTTGACAAGTACGAGTCGTCGCTGATTGCTCACGTGAGCGCTGCTGCGCAGGAAGCCGTTCGTGCGAAGATGCGAGCTGAGGCACAGAGTGCGGCACAGGCGTCCGCCACGAACACGGCCTCATTCACTGCGCGTCCAACCACGACGAAGCCCGTCAAGATGTCGGTTCCGACGTTCGACGGCAAAGCCTCAGATAGCCTGGTGTTCTGGGTTCGTGAGATCGAGATCACGCTAAGCGCTGGCCATATCCACGACGTGCGAGCTCAGGTTGCGTTTGCGCTGTCCGCCCTTGGAGGGCGCGCGCGCATGGGCCATGGCCCGTGAAACGGCGACTCCGGGGTACTTCACCTCGTGGTTGTTTATGGAACAAGAGCTACGCTCCACCTCTCTCCTAGCCAATGTGGCATATCGCCACCGCTCCAATTTCTTGCGATGCAAGCAAGGCTAGCGGTCACTTCAAGACTACGTCATGGAGCTCCATAACCTGACGTTGCCATGGCCGGCGCACCCCTCTCTGAGGACGTCAAGGTGACGGTCTTCATGGACGGTGTCCGCACGGGTCCGGTTCGAACGAAGCTCTTCCGGCGTCAGCCGAAAACCTTTAATGAGGCGGTCCACATCGCGATGCTAGAGGATCACTGTGTGCGCTCAGCGCAAGATCACACGCCTCATGTCGTAGCAAGCGAGGGCCCCACTCCGATGGAGGTCTCTCGTGTTGAGTCGGCACGCCCTCAGCGGACTCAACGCGCGGGTGGTCGCTGTTTCGGTTGTAATCAACCTGGTCACTTCCGTCGGAAACTGCCCCACCAACCCGTGGAAGGTGACACGCGACAAGAAGCACTCGGTGCGTCCGGTTCTCAACAGCCTCGAGGCGACGGAGTCGGAAAACGGCGGCTCCCAGTAGGGGCGGGACGCCCTGCTGGGAGACTTCGCTCCTCTTCGAGGAAGGCGAGTCCCTCATCAGCCTCTCCAAAGGAGCAAGTCCCTGGGACGACACTTCTGTGTCTCCCCGTGGCCGCCGCGCGGTCTAACCTCGTGGTCGTCACTGCCAGCGTGAAAGGGTACCCGGAACCGATGACGGTCCTGATCGATTCAGGGGCGTCGTTCAACTTTGCGACGAAAGCCAGTGTGGCTAGGAACAATGCATTGTATGCTAGTGCTTTAGAAGCCGCTAAGAGCAATACCAATGTATCTGTTCGCTTAGCGACTGGCTCCATCGTGTCTACCCGCAAGGTTACCATACGCTTAAGCGTGAAGTTTGACGACTTCAATTCGGTCGAACCGTTCATTGTCTTGGGCATGGATGATCGATACGATCTTATCCTCGGCATGCCTTGGCTTGCTAAGCACGAGCCGTGGATAGATTGGCGTAGTCGCACCATCGGTGCCAGCCACAACCCCCTCGCGGACAGAGCCCTGGCGGGTCATATCCCCTCCTCTTCCCGAGACGGGTTTGTGCATGAGCACTGTGTGCCACGCGCCGATCGGTGATTTGCCGGCTCTTCTGAAGTCCTGCAACTGCCGACGGCATCGCCCCCACGAGCGCGGGAGCTCAAGGTCGGTGATGGCAAAGACCCGCAGGATCCTAGAACCCCTCCAGTTGGAAGGCAGGGTTCTGCAGTTTGCAACCGAGTTGCATCTGTCCAAGGGACAGTAACGACTCAAGGCGCGGACGCTGCAACAGCTCGCGCAGGAAGGGGTGATAGCGTCCGAGCTCCCCTACGCAAAGCGTGGTGGCTGGTTCAGCCCACGTTGAGGAATGCGCTGGAGTTGAGGCTCGCGCAAACAAGAGTGGTCGAGTCGGAGCTCCCACTACGCAAGGCGTTGTAGCTGATTCAGCTCGCGCGACGGAAGACGCTGGAGCTTGTGCTCGCACAACCACGAGTGGTCGAGCAGGGGCTCCCACTTGCAGGGTCAACAAGGGTAACAAGGTCACAAGTACGCCCAAGGTAGAGACGTCTAGCCGCGATGCGGATTCTGCGGCTGAGGACAGGGTCCCTCAAGTGTTCGACGCCTTTACGGGCGAACCCAAGGTGGGCGAGGCTCTGACCCCCTTGCCGACAGTAGCGGGGCTACTTGAGCTCGAGGAGCTTTCTTATGTCGAGGTTTTGGACTCTCTCAAGGCGGGCGAGTTGGCGGAAGTGGTTCTACTTCGCCCAGAAGGCGGCGCAATGGAGTTCAACTCCTCTTCAGTCATGGACTCCGTGGTTTCGGAAGCCTAACGAACCTCTAGGAGAGAGATAAGCCACCTATACCCTCACCAACCACCCGCTGGGTGGATTGATGTCAGTACTAGCGACTTAGTAGTGAATCCTATCCTGGCTATTTGCCCCTACTATTTCAAGGATTTTTGAGCGAGCCTAAGATTTCTCTTGGACAGGTATAGCCCCCTCATTACACTATGGGGGTTATCGAAACGGGATATACTAATGGTTATTCCCCTCTCCGGCCTTTGCGCAAATTCGTCCCACGGTGGGGATCGATCCACTGACCTCCCGGTCCCAGCATCAGGGCGTGACCACTGGCCCACTGGGATCGGTACGATCCTCTAGGAGGCAGACGCGATATGGCGCTGCCATTTTGAAGGACCCCTCGGATCCGTATCACCCCCTTTTGAAGGAGTTTGCGGATGTCGTTAGTGACGACCCGACGTCGATCCTTCCCCCGGATCGGGGCGTGCGGCATGAGATTGATTTAGTGCCAGGCACCAAGTATTGTACCACGCGGCAGTGGTCGCTTCCGAAGAAACTGATCGATATAATCGACGCCTTCTTCGCGGCGAAACATGGAGCGGGAATGATGCGCTAGTCAAAGTCGCCACACTCGTCCCCGACGTTCTGTGTGCGCAAACCCAACGGGAAGTGGCGCATGGTGCATGCCTTCAACAAATTGAATGCGGCAACCATTCCGGCGTCAACGCCTATCCCCCGAAAGGATGTGCTGCAGAACAACATGGTAGGTTGCACGGGTTTTAGTGCGCTCGACATGGTCGACGGCTATTATCAGCTCCTGATGCGCGAGTCCGATATTCCGCTCACGGCGGTAAGTACCCCCAGCGAGATGCTGTGGGAGTGGTTGGTGATGCCCCAGGGGCTGTCCAACGCACCCGTCACGTTTAACCGACTCGTGACGCAGCTCTTCCGGCCGATGCGGCACCTCGTACAGACGTACTTCGACGACATCTTCGTGCACAGTCGTGTGTCTGAAGGCAAGACTGCCGTCGAAGCCCATCTCGGTCACCTCCGTGAGATTCTCTTGTGCATGCGTGAGAATCATCTCCACGCGAACACACAAGTGCATCTTCGGGGCCGAAGAGATTCCCTTTTTGGGCTGCTTCCTTGGAAAGGACGGTGTCCGTGCGGACCCGGAGAAGGTGTACGCCATTGTACAGTGGCCAGTGCCCGTCTCGGAGAAGGACCTGCGTAAATGGCTCGGCCTGGCCAACTACTTGCATAAGTATAGTGCCAATTACGCCGAGATGGTAAGGCCACTGACGAATCTTCTCAAGAAGGATGCCGTGTGGTCGTGGACCTCGGAAGTCCAACAGACTTTTGAAGCCATCAAGAGCAGCCTCCGGAGCGCTCCGATTTTGCTCTACCCGACGAGGATCGGCCTTTCAGCGTGGTATGCGATGCATCCGACTTTGCCATTAGCTGTGCCCTGTTACGGGTTGATGCCGAGGGCCGTGAGTGGGTAGTCTCTTTCCAGTCACGCCAATTGAAGGCGGCGGAAAAGAACTACCCTGTCCACAACAAAGAACTGTTGGTGATGAAGTACGCCTTGGTCAAGTTTCGGGTTAGGTCAAAAACCCTTTGTGATCTACACAGATCATGCCTCTTTGAGGACCGTCGAGCTCACGGCGCGACAGCGCTCACGTTTGCACTGCTACTCAGTAGCGGAGGGTTTGCTCTACTACCAAGTAGACGGCAGCGACGAGCCACGAATAGTCGTTCCCAACGACGAGGACCTGCGTCATCGTGTCCTATATGAGGCTCATGACCCGCCGCTTAGCGGTCATCTGGGGCGGGAGAAGACGTATACGTCTGTGTCCCGCAACTTCTGGTGGCCCACATGTATAAATGGGTACGTAACATGTGAGACGTGTCGGCATGTCAAACCCGCGGCCTCGGCGTCCGCTCCTTTGATGAGCTTGCCGGTTCCGGCGGATTGGTGGCACTCCGTGAGCATGGACTTCATCTTTGAGCTCCCGGCCGACGCGCGTGGCCACACTGGCATATTGGTTTTTGTGTGCCGTCTCAGCAAGATTGTGCGACTGGCCGCTGTGCGGAAGAGCGTGACCGCGCCTCAGGCGGCTCAGCTCTTTGTGGACAATGTCTTTCGTCATCGGGATGTATGCGTCGTCGTCGGCGCAGCTTAGCTGGTCATGAGCAGGAGAGCGAGAGATTCGAGCGAGAACGATTATAAAAAGGATGGAGATGACGACCGGCAGGAACTCACCCTCAACCGGCGACCAAGTTTGATTATGTGCGTACTAATTTTCTCCGTAGAGGTCCGGATGTCGAGCAAATTTGTGGCGTATTTGTGTCATAACCGAAGGCCGTGTTCGTTGGCGAGATAATGCATATTATCTTCGGCGTAATATACATTATGCTGAGCAAACACGGTTTTCCGATGATATGCATTATCCCCCCATAATAGGCAATTGCGCTAATCGGCTAAGCGAAAGTGCGTCACAAAAATAAAATGGGTTTTCAGGAACGACCCACTATCGAACCTGGATGTGACTCATTTGCCCAAGACGACCCTAAAAGCTCGAAAATAATTGTTGAGAACAATATAATACACCATTATTTCGAAGTACAATACAAGGGTAAACTTATTCGAATCAAATGAGCAATCAATGTTCAATACATTTACATGTATTGAGATAAGGTAAACTTTCACTTGCGATCCGATCCTCATTCTCCATCGCGTCTCCTCTTCCGGAGAGAGCAATGGCTGGACCCGCTGCCGCTAGAGACCGCAGCCCACTTCTTCGCTACGGCTCCGGAAGAGGTACGACGCTGTGATCGAGATGACGCGTTCTTTGGTGAGCTCAAATGACAACGTCGTTGCCATTGATTGCCAGCCGACAACGACGAAGATGAGCTGCCAACTCGCTCGCGACAGTTTGCATCCGCTAGCAAGCGTAGCGGGTTTCCGCAGCTTCCGTTGCGGACGCTCCTCTATGCGTTGAACGGCGCGGCTCTCTTTGTGCTGCTGCCGCTGTGCATTTCAATGCACAACACGATCTCGCGTATGGAAAGCGAAGCGGGCAGCAGCGCGTCAGTACAATTTGCAGTTTTGACGCTGGCCAGAGCCTTGGCTAACTCTTTGACGTGTTGTGCCAGGGAGACTGCGAGCACCGCCCGCCAGGATTTCACTAGCGCTCGGGAGGAATTCAGCCCTGGGGCCATGCACTACATCTCCAAGAACGGTTTGCTGCCGATGGCGTTGCTGCCTTCCAAGTTCGCTGTGGACTACGTTACCCCGCGTCAGGATCAAGCCTACCGTGGCACGTGCTGGGACTTTGCGACAATTGGATTTCTGGAGCAGTCCTATCGGGCGTATGGCGTGCACAAGGGGTGGCTCAACCCCGACGAATACGTCGCGTTTTCTGAGCAGGTGCGCTGAACTGCGTGGCTGAAGGCTCACGCAACAAGTATAACGTATTTTTCTGATGGGTATTGCAGGCTTACGGAGTGGAAATTCTCGAGCTTTGCACCGGTGATGCGGACTCCCAGCAGCAAAAGAATTGTCGCGTAGCTGGAGACGAGGTTTGTGTGTGGATCTTTTTGTTGCGATCTATTATTCGTTGCGACTACAGTAGTGGTAAACTGACAGAATGTGCTAGATGTGGAAGAACTCAACCGAGGGCGGTGAAGTACCTGAACTTTATTATCTGCAGAATGGGCTCAAAGAGTCCATCTTTCCGCAGTCTGTGTGTAAGTACTACACAGACGATGGCAACGATACACTGTGCCCGGGTCTAGATGCTGCGCGATCCGCTGGCAATCCGCTCAAATTCGAACTATCGGTAAGTCGCCATGAACATAGAGTCTTGCTTTTAGTCGTTGATTTTGCTACTGCTGGTGGTGTTCTCGTAGAGTATGACCACAAAGTACGAGGACATGTCCGTGAGGGAGCACCTTGTCCGCAAGAACCAGGCGATGCCTCTCTCCACCCCGATTGCGATGGTCACGCATTACTACCCGTGCATCGGGGAGTTCGCCAGCGACCGTCACTGTCAGCCCGAGACGTGCATACTATGCCCAGGAGATATGGCTACTACTACATGCTGTATTCCTTTGAAAGGGGGACGGAATCGGAACATGGAAGGAGAGTTTTTCAGCCACCGCGGTATGTCAATTGAAGGCGGCCACGCTATGGTACGTTCCAACCTATCGATGATATTATTTGGATGTCGTTGTATGATTACACGTAGCGGTTTTTGTATCCCATCGCAGCTTCTTGTCGGCTACAACGACGCTTTTTTGACCCGTGAAGGTTTCACCGGTGGGCTTATCGTCAAAAATTCCTGGGCTGATGGACCCACCCAGGGCAGCCACTCGCTTGCGTACTGGATGCAGGAGGTTTCCGACTGGGAAGAGCGTTCTGTTTGTCCTAACAGTTATAAGTACGTACTTGACCAGAAGGTTCTGTCATCATCAGCTTCTAAACTCATACTTACTCGCCTCTCGATTAGTCCGTTTAACTGGTATCAGTGTGGGAATCAATGCATCTCGTCCAAGAGCCAAGGAAACGAGTCAACAGAATACAACGAAGGAGTCGAAGATTGTCTCTCGGACGAAACAAAGTTGTTTGCGGATGTCAACATTCAGCCGCTCCACCTAAAGTGCAAGGATCCCGAACTATGCCGCACAGACGGTGATTTCACTTACTTCGTTCGCAACACAACGGACTGGGGTGACCGAATGACCGTCATGTGTCTGTGGGAGTACTCGGCGGAGCTTCACGTGGCGCGAGAGGTCTGTCTCCCACCCATGCTAGAGGTGTACATCGCTCTCACGCTGGCACCAGTTGATGAAGAGGTGAAGGAAAATGATACTGACCGGTGCGGGTTCTACTTCATTCCGTACGTGGCCCTGCGTCAGTGGATCGCGCAATTCCAGGGCTTCTTTGTGAACAGCTTCGACATCCAGTGGGACCCGCAATCGTATGCTGCCAACAAATTGCAACATCTGGAGCTGGATTTCTCGCTGCTCGAGACATCCACCAAGAAGCAGAACCACAGCGAGTTCCTGGGTCCATTCCCGTACGCCAAGGTTGTCCAGCATTTCCAGTAGAGAGCTGCAAATATCTGGTCCTGCAGATTGATCATTCAAACTTCAACGTGTTGGGCCAATCCAAACAAATTGAACGAATCCAAACAAATTTGCCGCGCATTCTGTTTGAGGCCAGTTTTTACATGGCAGCTAGCTCTGCGCAAACGCGTATGCGCTGTCGATGACAACTGACGAGATCCCGCTTGAAGCGTGCGCAAGGCTTTATAGAGATAAGCTATTCTACAGGCATTCAACGTTATTTACAAGGTGTCTGGTACATGTATGTAAGTCCTTAGCCTGGTTACATATCAACGCTGGCACCGTGGACGAGGCCGGAGGTCGTTCGGAGCTCGTCATCTTCGATCAGAGCGTACATAAGACTGCAGGTATGGACTAGTCAGGTCGATCAGCTAAACGTTTGGACTAAGTCGGCACGTGAAGTTCACGGTGAACTGGTCTAAGACGACGTCTCGTCCAGGTGATGATGTGAGGGGGGATTGCATGTCGGGTTAAACGGATTTACCCAGGCGTGTCGCCGCTACTGAGCTGTATTGACTACTTCGAAGTACTAATGCAGGCAGGCAGGTAAGCGAGCACGCATGCAATCCTGCACCCCCCCCCCCAACGTCGAGGCATTCACGCATGCTTGCAGTCCTAGCCGGACACGCGGTGCAGGTTTGAAGGCGGCGCGCAGCGGTACATATCTCGGTCCGAGTGGGTTCGATGACGCTGGCTAGTTCGGGACCGGACTGTAGACTCTACAATACGGACTTGCATCCAAGTGACCTCCATGCACCCGTATGCACCACCAATCTGAGGCTTGAAGTCTCGGCCGCCAGGAAGGCGTTTGGTCTAACACGGTGTTTGGAAGAGCGCGGTGCAAATCTGCTCTGCACGTATGCGACGGTCACGCTCTCGCTTGAAGTCGCGTGCCCAGCGCAAACGAAGTGGGCGGGAACGATCCGCTTTCGGCGCGGCGCCGCCACGAACGCGTTCGTTTACAGTCCGTGGCCTCTTTGCAACCAGTCGCGGCGGGTCGCTCAAATCGAAATAGTGCCCGCACCGCGCAAGGCCGCCGAGCATCGACGATGAACATCGTGTTCGTGTGCACCAGCAACACGTGCCGCTCGCCGGTGTCCGAGCTGTTCGCGGTCGAGTACTTCCACCGCAAGCTCAACATGTCGCGCGAGCAGCAGGAGGAGAAGGGCATTGTCATCCGATCCGCAGCGTGAGTTTGTCCTGCGCGCTGCAAATTCGCACCTGGTGCATGTCTACGAGAGAGGACGAGCCACTAACACGGACGGTTTTGGCTGCAGCTTGACAGACGTGTTCGACCGCGAGGGGTCCCGGGCATCCAAGCACGCAGTGGACGTGATGAAGAAGTACCAGCTGGATCTGTCCAAGCACCGCTCGAAGCTCCTGACGGAGGAAATGTGCATGCAGGCCGACTACGTCGTGTGTGTGGCGAGTGGGATGGTGCTCAAGGTGACGGAGAAGTTCCCGCAGATCAAAGAGCGAGGTAACGTGCTGGCGGTCTTCGCGCGTGATGTGCCCGACCCGTGGCACATGTCCTACGACACGTACATGCAGAACATAGCGCAGAACGAAGAGATGACCCGCGACTTCCTCGATAGGCACGTAACGTGGTGAAGAGCAGAAGCCTGTCCTGTGCCGCTGCCGCCACGCACTGTCACCAAGCACGGCGCCAGCACGCATCTCTCGCATTCGAAGATGACGAAATAGCGAAGCGTAATACTTCGTACAATACATTAAAGCTGCGTGCAAAGGTGTCGTGGAGATCCGAAATGACAGGGCTACTTGCTGCCAGAGTGGTCTGCGCTGGTCCACTCGACGTGGACGCCCGCAGAACGGCAGCTTCTGCCTGGACTCGAAACTTGAAGCTCCACACAGCTCAGCCGCGAGGTGACCTCGTCAAGTTGACGGTCAACAACGTCTGGCGGGATCCCGCTGTCAGCAGCTGCACGATGCAACGCACGTTGGACACGTACAGGCCCGCGGTACACGACTCTGAGTACATGGTTCTGTATGGTTTCACTCGAACTGCAGGCCCTCAGCCAAAGACGCGCTGGTGCTGGGGGTTGCTGCCACGATTGCGTGGTGGTTGGCGGACCTGAGTTGGGAGATGTCGGCTATAACAGCCCCACCACTGCCGCAGGGGGGGGGGCTACGAGTGAGGCGGGCGGGCAGTTGAAGCTGCCTGTCATCGCTGTCTCGTTCACAGCTCGTGAAAGAGCACCTACAGACTGACTAACCGCAGCTTGACTGCAGCTTGCCGGGTGTGATCGGGCGGGCACTCGCAGACTACTGTACATGTTTGGTCCCGCCGCTTTACCACGATGTGCGTCGTCTTGACGACGACCGCCAAGCCGCCTTGGCCGCGCTGCCTGGGGCACTGCAGGCCGAGCCCGCTTGGACGTTGGCGCCGGCGGAGCTCGTCGTCCGGCGTGGTGCTTGGTCTCGCCGCACAAACAACTTGGCTTTTGTAGGGCATGTCTCAGCGCCAAAGCGCCGCATTGGATACGCCTGATACCACTCCGGTGACACTGCAAGTAGCATGCGCCAACGGAAGAAACGGACGGCAACGGGTTCTGTGGACTGCAGGTATCAGCGGCAACGCTGAGATTTTCCATGCTCGAAGCAGGCGGCCTGCTTGTTATTGCTGGCGCTGGTCGTAGAGTGCGACCTGCACTGCGCGTCACGTGCAGCAACGTGATGTAATGCTGACAGCCATATCTTGTCGCAGCGTCGTGCGCTGTCCGCAAGTGGCTCCACTTGCCGAGGCGGAGGTGAGGTTTCTGCCAGCGAGGGTTAAACCGCCGCACGCAGCTGTTTAAGTTGACGGGCCGCTTTCCAGCGTTGCTGCTGCTGCGTCCGCGCAGCTGGTCTCTGCATTCTCGGAAGGCAGGTGCCCCGCGACAAGAGCCCTGGAAAACAAAACAGAGAAGGTGTTTTCACCAATTGCACCGGTCATCAGATTAATCAGACGCCGAGGCAGCAGCTCGCCTTGACATGATCTTGGGGCTGACAGGTTGCAGGCAGGACAGGCTGCAGCGAAGCGCTGTACTGTGGTACTGTACTGGTTCACGTAGTGCAGCACCCTCGTCGCCGCTGCCGCCGTCATTTTCCGGCATCCTGGCGCGCGAACGCACGACGACGGCCCCATACTGCAGCCCAGTCGCCCTCCATCTGTCGAGCACTGCACGCTCGTGCGGCGTCCACGTGGATTTGACTCGGAATTTGCAAGGCGCTTCAACGCCGCCACGGACTTAAAACCTGTAATAATGAATGTCCAGAACGCCAGAAATTCCAGTCTTTCTTCACTGTACATTAGTCTATACTGTGTCACTACATACTCTTCAGCACGCCAAAGTGCGAAGCTAACACGGTGAGTGACCTGTGAGCTGGCGCCTTTTCGCGCGCCATACTGAGCGCAAGTGTGCGCGGCGAGAGACGCTGCGACACATAGAAGAGGAGCGGCAGGGAGGATGAGCGAGAGCTGGGAACCAGTTTCCGGCCGGTCTCGCGGCGCCGCCTACGCGCTGCCATACTTGAATCGTCCCCGCGGCCAGCAAGAGGAGAATAGGCAGGCAGTGACCCCCGCCCGCCTTCCGCCTTGCTACACCGTCGAACACCACACACACTCAGCCAACCCCCCGCCTGCCCGTCAACATGGTGGGATTCCTGCGCAAGAAGAAGTCGGACCGCGCCGTGCTCTCGGGCGACACGGTGCTGGATCGCAAGGGCAAAGTGGACGGCGCCAGCCTGCTGGACGGCGACGGAGAGCCCACGGAGAGCTCGCTGTACGACATGAACGCCAAGCGCGCCAACCACAACCAGCGCAACTCGGACGAGGAGAACCGCCCCAACCCCGCCAACACCAACAACGCCGGCTACCCGCTAGTCATGGCCACGGGCATGTACCCGCCGCAGCACTCGGCGTACGGCCAGCAGCAGCAGCAGCCGGGCGCCTATGGATACGGCAACAACCAGCCCCAGCAGCAGTACGGCCAGCCCCAGCAGCAGCAGTATGGTCAGTCGCAGCAGGGCTTCGGCCAGCCTCAGCAGCAGTACGGCCAGCCTCAGCAGCAGTACGGCCAGCCTCAGCAGCAGTACGGCCAGCCTCAGCAGCAGTACGGCCAGCAACCACAGTACGGCCAGCCTCAACAGCAGTACGGCCAGCCGCAGCAGTACGGCCAGCAGCAGGGCTTCGGCCAGCAGCAGCCGCCACCCACGACGCTGGGCGGACAGTACCAGTACCCAGTTCGATACGGCCAGATGCCGCCCCCAATGCCTGCAGCGGCGCCCAAGCGTTCACGGTTCCGCATCCCTGGCATGGGCAAGAAGAACTAAACCGACTGGACGTGTGGCTCGATGGGAGCTATTCAGACGCAAAGACGCTGAGATGGACTCAAGTGGATGGACGATGAACAAGTATTGTGGTGGTCTCTCTCCCTAGACGAGTAGAGCCTCGTGGTGTATTCTGTGGCGTGCGAGGGGAGGGAGACCGGTTCCGCCCGCGTTTGGACCGTATCGCGACGCTTCCCGACTAGTCTAGCTGTAGCCTAACCTTCCTCTTCCTTTCATTGCTAAATAAATTAAGGACTTCGAATGTCATCTTCTTTGGCGCTTTGGCAGTTCGCCAGCACTGCAAGGGCTGCAATCTTTCGGTCTGGAATCCAGGCGATGGATTAAGCGCCAACGTCACGTTGTCACATAGCGGCTTTAGTGGATGCACTGGCTTTCCGTGTTGGTTCACGGAAAGACATTATCGCGAGACGATCGCTGCAGCTCAGAGTATCAGCTCGGCGCCATAAACTCACGCCATATTGCTCTGCTGCAGCAACTCAAAGAGAGGCACATGCACGTTGTCTATTACTAGTATTGAAAAGTCGTCACAGTTACTAGCTGCCCCTCGCCGCGCAACGACCGACTTCTAAGCGCTGCAGCTTCACAGCCTCGGCGGGCGGTTGCCACGTACCCATCAAAACGGTTCGGCAACAGGCGAGTTAGTGAATGTTCTGGAAAAGGCGAATGGAGCCATCGGCACCGCCTGTAACCACCCACGGCTGTAGGAACAATCAACAGCACCGGATTGCAAGAGTTAGTATGGATAGCACCAAAACGGGAGCAACTAGAAACATACCAGGACAGGATGGAAGGCCAGCGCCATAACGCCAAGGCCTCCAGAGACCTCGTGTCCGCGCAGGATCTTCAGCGGCACGATCAGCGGGTTCTTCATCAGGTCTCTGTATGTCAGAAGTTCATCACATCGTTAGTCGATCCCACCTGTCTCGTCTCAGTTAAGCCATGTCAATACGTACGAGTAGACCATTGCGTGGAAGATGTGAATGGTGCCATCGTCTGAGGCCGAGGCCATAAGTGGGTACTTGGCGTGATATGACACATCTCGCACAGCCTTCTCATGATACTTGAGCGTCTTGAACGGCCTCGAGGACAAGTCCAGGTCAAACCAGCACAACCGTCGATCGTAACTACCCACGAGCAGGTGGTCGCCGTTCGGGTGCACGGCCATACTTGAGATCCACTTCACACCAGAGGACAGCTTCTTTACGATCGACTGCTTCACTAGGTTGTACACGCGCACGTGGCGCTGGGTAGCATGGAAGAAGAACGGCTTGGACGGGTGGAATAGCACACACTGCACCTGGCCCACGCTCTTTTGGAACGGATTTTGGGTCTTACGCTTCGAGATCTGGTGAATCAGCACCGCGCTGGAGCCAGCGCCAGGGGCAACTGTCGAAAGGTAGTCACCCTTGTAGTGCCACGCAACATCTTTCACGTCACTCGTGTGGTGTAACACAACGCGAATGCCGGTGCCGACACGACGCTCAAGCCACGGCCGCTCCGCAGCCTTCTTTGACTTGTGCTTGTCCTTCGTGCCGCTGTAGAAACGCCACGTCACGGGAACCTTCTTCTTTAGCGCATCAGCCTCCACAGTAGCCTCGTCCTCGTCCACGACCTGCACGTCGCCTTCAGCGCTATCATCCGAAGATGTCTTAATGCTATCGTCAGCATCGCCCACCAGAGCGTTGGTAAGTTCTGTCTGATCGACGCTGCCAGTTCCGGTAGCGATGATGAATACCTTCTTAGCAGCCGCAACTGCCAACAATTGGTGATCCTTGTTCGGGTTCCACGACAGCTTGTGCACCACAGCACCGACGTTACACACCTGGAGGCAGCGTGCAGTCTCCAGTTCCCAAATGCGCACAGTGAAGTCATCAGATCCCGAGGCCACGTACTGGCCGTACGGGTCCACAGCAAGCGAGCGAATACGACCGGTGTGGCCATTGAAGACAAGTGCCAGTGTATTGGGGAACGGGCGAAGGTCCTGGGGCTTCGGCAACTCCGGCACAAGCGACTCAGGGTCGATGTTAAGCTTGCGCTTGTTGACACGAGGGGCCAAGTACAAATCCAGACAGCGCTCAAAGCGTTCACGCACAAAGCCGCTGTAACCGCATACCTCGCGCAGTGACTTAAACTTCTTCGGGATAAAGTTTGTTTCACGGTCCTCTGGTTCGGCTTCTTCCCAAGCGCGGCGCTCCTCCTTGGTAAACAGATACTCATCAGGAGGGTTGTACGACTCGATGTGTCCCGGCAGAGGCATCTTGGGGGCTTGCACGTGCGCGGGCCCCTTACGAGTCTGGGCTTGGTCGTCATCGAACCACATCTGGTACACATCAGGCTTCTTCTCCGGCTCCTGGTCGATTTTGATGCGACCTTCCTTGATGCCCTTCATGATCTTCATCACCTTCATGCGCTCCCACTTCGAAGGCAAGAATCGGCTCTTCGGCTCAACTTCGTTGCCCATCGAGTGGATAATAGTGTTCGACGAGTAAATGTCTACGTAGTCCGGGTACGCCTCAAATTCCGGGTGGGCAAATGCACCCGCCTGCATACGGCGGATAATTTCCATATCCCGGTCCGAAATAACGATCTTGCGGTCATTGTACGCATCGTACACAGTGCGGCTGTACCATCCACGTTAACACTTGTCAGTTTATAGAACTACAATCGATCCAACTGGGAGAAAACTTACTCGTAGTTGGGGTCATCCTTCGCCGCAATGGCATTGTCAATGCCGTCGCCGTTGTTCGACTTCATGATCTTCTTGCCGTCCACGTTGTAACCAATGTGGTCATAGTCTTCGTACCAGCGCAGCGGCACATTGCCAATAGTGTTGACGTTTTCCTACAATTGCAACGATTAGCCTCAACGACAACCACAGTGGGCAGCCCCGCGAAATGCAATTTGCAACGGTCGCCTACCTCATCATCAGACGACAGGTCGTCCACGTGCAGCTGCGACGCCAGCGAGAGCGACCCGTCCTCGCGCATCTTCTGCACCTCCTTCTCGCGGTCCACAGTGAAGCGGCGCGTCTTCTTCTCCAGCTCCGAGAGCTCGGCGTCGTCCTCTTCCTCCTCGTCGCCGCTGTCGTCGTCCGAGGACGATCCCTGGTCCTCAAACTCGTCGTCCTCCTCGTCATCGGCACCGTCGCTGTCCTCCGTCTCGCTGTTCTCTTCGTCCTCTTCCTCCTCTTCCGCTTCGCTCTCCTCGCTCTCCTCCTTCACCGGCTGCTTGACCACCTTCGCGGGCGCCTTGGCCTGCGGCTGCTGCTTGTTCTGCTTCTTCTGCGCCACTCCCGCCGTCATCTTGCTGCCTCTGGCGCCGCCATGGGCCCTGGGCGTGGACGCCTTGAGCGGCGCCGCCGTCTTCTTGCCGCGAGCCATCGTCTCTCTCAATGGAGTGGGCACGTCCGGGCTGCTGGTGGGCTCGCAACCAGCAAAACCAGGCGTACCCACGAAACGGTACATTTGGCCCGATCCCGCGGGTTCATCCATCCGGGCCCGCGGGTTCTTGAGCCGCTACCCCTCCCTAGAGGCCTCCACACAACACCGCAACGCCCACTTGAAGAGGGGAGAAGGCTCGCGCGCGGGCCGCCGCTCTCTCTCGCCGTCCCTCGCACCCCCCAGCGCCGCTCGGCGGGTCTCCCCAGCCTCGCCGCACTCCCCGCCGTCTGCTCTACCCAACGAGCCGCGGATCGCGCGCGTCGGCCCCCTGGGAGGCGAGTAATTGGCTGCTGCGCACCGCGTCCTCGGACCGCGCCCATCACCGCGCAGAGCGGCGTCGCGCGCCCCGTTCCGAGCGCCGGTCGACGCCCAGCGCCACAACGAGACGCCGCCGGCGTAGCAGACCGCGCGTGATCTCGTGGAGCGCCATGAAGGCCCCGCGCGCCAGCTGCGAGGGCTACCTCACGTTCCGCACCAGCCCGTCGTCGCCTCCGCCCATGCTGCGGCGCTACTGCTTCCTCGTGGGCACCTCGTTCCACTACTACAGGTAGGGCGAGCATCTAGATGCTGGTACTGTGCGGTGGGGCTGTGTCTGACGGGGTGTGTGTCGTGTGAGAGAGCAGCACGCAGGAGGACGCGTACCACATGCTGCGGCTCAAGGGCGAGGTGGACGTCTTGGGAGTGCAGGAGTGGGACGGCAAAGGCAACATGCACATCTACCAGCACGGCTTCCTCTTTGCCACGACGCAGAACAAGGTCTTCTACGCCTACGCCGACACGGCCATGGACAAGGAGAAGTGGATCCGAGCGATCCAGACGGCGGTGGAGACGACGGTGCCGCGTCTGGCTGCGGCTCTTTTCCAACATGCGACGCTGGATGTGTCCATCTCCCCCGTGAGTACCGTGACTGTGCCGTCGACGGAGACCGATGCCACGTGCAAGTGCCCGGCGTGCACGAGGTTGACTGCTGAAGCTGTGGCATCGGGACAACCGGCGCCAACAACCGCGGGACTGCTGTACAAATGCAACAGCTGCGATGGATTATTCTGTGATAAGTTCACTTCACACAAGGTGCCGCTGCCACAAAGATCACACTATTACGCGAAGCGCGTGTGTGACCGATGCTATGAAGCGCAGAATTACATTAATTACTTGCGAGCTATGGTGGAGAGGCTGAAGGCGGGCATCTGCCTGTACCCCAAACCGTTAAATCCTGAAGCCCCAATCGAGCTCATAATGCCCAAGCGCCCACTGCAGACTGAATCAGCGAAGATTGCGATTGACTTGCTGAAGGCCAAAGTGATTACTGCGGAGGAGTGTGAGGAGATTTTACTGAAGGATCGACGATTTTATGATCACACCATGGATCATCCAGAAATCCCACTGGACTTGAAGATCCTGGGCATACACCGCGAGTTCCGTGCGCGCAGCTTCAGTGTCTACCGCGCTGTTATTCTGCTGCATCGTCACTTAGACAGTGACCCTCTGCTCTTTAAGCCCATTGTGGAGAAGTTGTTGCATTTTTCGTACACGCGTATCAATCAGGTGGAGTTCTACTGGCCCCAGATTGTTCACGCATACCTGTCGATCCCAAATTTTGATTTCGAGAAGATCTTTTGGCTTGACGAACTTATCTTGTCGGTGTGTTCACGATCCATTCATCTTGCGCTTCTACTTCGATGGCAGCTTCAAGGCGCTCTGGAAGATTCGTTTGATCCGAGGAAGCCCAAGGAAATGCAGGACAAGTACGCACGTGTAGTGCGATTGATGGTGGAAATTGAACGCGAGGTCGCTGGTGTAGACCGTGCTACGGTGCTCAGTCGGGACCCTCATCAGGAAGCATCGCAGGTCCACAAAAGTAACCTACCGATGCCTACAGATGACCAAATGCAGGTTATTGTGAAATTGACAGAAGAGATTGCAACCCACCGTCGCCATGCGCACAGCATTGCTGCTGCTAGCTCCCCCGGGGGATTAGATTCGTACTCACCTCTGTCACCTCCTATGGCGAGGAACGGAACGGATCGCAGCGGTTCGTTGGATGCCGAAGTAGACAGCCGATTCCGTGATTTCTCGCGTTTCCAGCAGCATCTTTTGACCCCAAAGGAAGACCTTGATTCGATGTTGATTTCTCATCCGACAAATGACGACTACGAACAAGACGAGCGATTGTCGATTCTCGTGGAGGAGGATACCGACAAACAGCCAACCAGCATATTTAGCGAATCTATGCGGCGAATGAGCCAGACTGACAAGTCCCTGTTAGCGAAGCACTTCGCTGATG
This sequence comes from Phytophthora fragariaefolia, assembly GCA_030267785.1. Taxonomy (NCBI): domain Eukaryota; phylum Oomycota; class Peronosporomycetes; order Peronosporales; family Peronosporaceae; genus Phytophthora; species Phytophthora fragariaefolia. The sequence continues at coordinate 60,047 of BSXT01000434.1, read as the reverse complement.
AATGTGATTTTGTTGAGCAGATTACGGATATCGCCGAGGCACTTCGTTTTGTGCCGTCTATTCAGGATAGGAAGGCTCAGTTGCCGTCATACCTGGAAAAGCTACACCTTCCGCCAATGGCGTATGTGCCACTTGTAAAGGCTACGGATCCTTTTGAACGGATCGTGCGGATACCTACTAAGGAAGGCACGGCATTTTCAACTAAAGCTCGCGTTCCTATTCTGCTTATCTTTGAAGTGATTCGTGGCAACCCGTTCGAAGAGGATCAGCAGCAGGACGCTTCGCTCCCAGAGTCGCCCCGGTCACCCTCAAAACGGAACCTAAACGGAAACGGCGCACTCGAATCCTCCGAAATGAATTACGCTGATGACGATGAAATTGGTCAGCTAATTGGGCATCAAGCTAGTGAAGCGTTTGCAGGTGATTCTGAGGATGGAGAGGAAATCCATGCAGAGCCTCCTATTGTTCCCGATGCTATCGCCCCAGTGCCGTATCAAACCCCTGTCGCAGCTCCTCGGCGAGCAATGGTTCCTGAGACTCCAATTGACGTTCCCGATATTGTTTCAACGCCCTCAACTGCACCGCCAGTGCTAACTGAAAGTACTGCCCCAACAACCGATGACGCGCCTTCAGCTCACGTTGAAATGGACTTGGCGACGGGCAACTTGACTGCGGAGGCAGTGGAGCGCGAGAAAGCACGCCGTAGAGACTTTGAGGCGGCTTTTGGTGAATCTTGGAGCTCGAAACGAGCACGACTGATGGCAGCATCTCCGTACGGTCACCTCCCAGGATGGGACATTGTATCCATGATTGGCAAGAGTAATGATGATCTTCGTCAGGAGGTATTCACATTGCAGCTGATCCAAAAGTTTGTTGAAATCTTTAAGGGTGCCAAACTGCCAATGTGGGTGAAGAGGTACCGTATCATTGCTACGAGCTCATCTACGGGACTGATTGAGACCCTAATCAATGCCATATCGCTGGACGGTTTGAAAAAGCGCGAAGGCTATGTTTCGCTGCTTCACCACTTCGAAAAATCGTACGGACCGCCTGACTCGCACAGGTTCAAGGAAGCGCGACGGAAATTTATCCAGTCCATGGCAGGATACTCGCTTGTGTGCTACTTCCTTCAGATCAAGGATCGGCATAATGGCAACATTATGCTGGATAACGAGGGCCACATCATCCACATCGATTACGGCTTTCTGCTTGGTATTGCTCCGGGTGGAATGCTGAGTATCGAGACAGCCCCATTCAAGCTGACGGCCGAGATGGTGGAGACGATGGGTGGCCAGGACTCTGAGGGTTTTAAGGAGTATGTTACGCTCTGCACGCGAGGTTTCCTTGCATGCCAGCAGCACTGCGACGAAATTTGTGATCTCGTGGACGTAATGTCACGCCAGTCACCGTACCCTTGCTTCTTGGGCATTGACGCTGACTATATTTTATTGCGCTTGCGCGCACGCTTCAAGCTGACGTTGTCGAAGCAAGAAACTGTGGCGCACGTACTGTCGCTCATCCGCAAGAGCAATAACAACTACAGCACACGCCAATACGATAACTTCCAGCGCATGACGAACGGTATTCTCCCCTAGATGTTTTCAGGACCAGTCTCAAGAGAATAAAGATCGTTAAACCTAAAGCGGGTTGGGATTGTCCTTGCGCGTTAGAGAAACAGAGTATAAGGTGCGTGCTATTTGAGCGCGTAGCGTTTTGGTAGTGAGTGCATAGGTCGATATCGTAGGAGGAGTGAGACTTTGGGCTCGATTAGTAAAGAGTGATAACGATGCAGAGAACAATCTACAAAAGATGAAGCAGAATATCATTTGGTCGACGATCCGCAGCACCTTAGCTCCTCAGCACTCAATGATGGTAACACAAGAGGGCTAGAAGAAGCTGTGGCGTCGTTGCCATCATATCTAAGCTCACGCAGCGAAGTAGTCTCTGAATCCCTCGCGCTTCCGCATCATACACCTCCGCGTGAATCCAGTGTGCAGCACCGATAAAGCGACAATGACCACGGCGATGGCCAGCGCTACCTTCGTGCCGGTGGACGCGTCGGAGATGTTGGTGATCGAATCACCCGTGTCCTGCGCAACGATCAGGTTGAAATACACAGCCGCGACGAGCGAGACGAGGGCAATCAACCCCCAGATCACTCCCCAGCAGCGACTCGAAGTGTGCGTCATCTTCGCGAAGACGGACGCGTCGCTCTCGTTCACGCGGCGCGAAATGAGGTCGTCCCAGATGTCGTACACGGAGAAGAGGCAGCTCATGACGCCGAGGAAGAGTGTCACGTACTGCAGCGCGTGAAAGGTCGTCCAAATGTTGAGCGCCAGCAAGCCCGCCAGCAGCAGGATGAAGCAGAAGTTGAGGATCCGCAGGTATCCGTTGTGCGCGTAGAAGATGAATATGAGCAGGAAGAAGATGAGGACGCCCGCCGCCACCTCGGACGCCGTTTTGTCGGCACTCGCGATGGTCAGCGCCATGCCCCACACAGCCGATCCCAAGTAGCCCTGCACAGTGCCACACCACAAACGTTACCACTCTCACCTCGACGTCTATGGCCATTGCAACGGCGGCGTACAGCTGGAAGGATGACCCACTGCAGTCCCCCAACGGTCTTGGTCACGCCTCCCTCGTCCGGGTGCACCTCCATCCCCTTAACCTGCAGCCATAAACCGCCAGCACCCACGTCAGCCTCCGTGTCATCTCTGAGCAGCAGCAGCACTCGAGCCGGCGCGTCGTACACTTCCACAGGTGAGCCACGCAGCCGTCGCATGGCCCAGTTCATGCAGGAACACGGTTCTGCAGCAGTCACACGCGCCCAGTTAGCACAAAGCGCGTCACTCATTGGCAGCACGCGAGAGCCACGTACAGGATCTTGAACGGGTGGAGGATCGACACGCGCCATCTGCAGCAGCGAGCAAAGCGTCAAGTCTCCCGGTCAGCAGTAGCAGCAGCAGCAATGGAGTGCAGCGCGTGACGGCGACGCACAGCTTGAAGATGACGACGGCGTAGCAGATGATGAGGAAGATGGAGCGGAACTGCTCGTCGTTGCAGCAGTCGAGCGACCAGTCGATGCTCATGGCGGCGAGTCCAGGAATGAGGTGACACTCGGCTGCGGGGCGGACGAGATGGTGGATTACGGGACATGGCGATTGGCAGAAAAAGCTCGCGAACCCATATGCGAGAAAGCAGTCCAACGCTGGATGGATTTTACGATTGGGTCTGCAGCTATTAATATTTGTGTTTGTTTACCTCCAAGGACCTCCCGATCGGGTAGGCGACAGTTTTTAATTTTTAAATTTGACTGCCAAGCCCAACATGGTGTGAGGCTGAACCAATCTGGTAAGTTCCTTTTCTATGTTGAGAGTTGAGTTCCCAGAAAAAAAGTTTAATATGAAAAAGTTTAATTGCCCCTTTCAACACAGGTACTGAACTGACTAAGCTCACTTCAAGGAGCTGCTACCGGTGGATGAGGCCTTGTCGTCTTGAGAACTCTCGGAACCGAGTCTGCACATCGTATTCGCTTGAGCTTACTCTCCAAGGAATAGTTTAACGACTGGAGAGCTCACTTCGGGGGATGCATCCGTCGACGCTTTGATAGTCCAAACGAGTCCAAAACACGTGCGTTGTTGGATTAAGCGTACTAGCGCACTTCACTTGCCACCTCATGCTGTGCCTTTACAATATGCTACGTCAGGATGTGGGTGGCGACTCCGTGGGTGGCAGCGTATCCGTTGCTACATGCAGCAGAAAAATTGGCACTCCTCCATGACACGAGTGCTGCAACATCCGCGTAACTTGTGCCTGAGGCGAACGAGCGCTAGTTCATGCCTTGAGAGGACAAGCAGCACGGTGAGTCGCTCCTGCGATGAGGACGACTTGTCGGTCGAAACCGCTTCGTAGCGGAACAGTCGTTCGCTGCCGCCACTTTCGTTCCAGCGGGTACTCGCCATGCCAACGCGTGAAAGCGATGTGGGTGGCGACAGCCCTCACAAGCCCAACCAAGAAGGTTCAACCAAGCTCACGGCGCTGCCGGATCACAACGTCGAGTCGAACTCATTTTTCAATGGCAAAGTCCCCGCTGGTTCCTCCGCCACCCAACCGACAAGGGTGACGTCCTCGTCCCTGAATTCGACAGAGAACACTAGACAGCGCAAGCGTTCTTCGTTGCTGCTGCACGCAATGCACCCTGAAGGAGCGCGCGAGACTGCTAACTTCGTCGAACGGTTGCCTCGATCCACGGTACTTCGGGTGCTGCTATCGGTTTTTGCCTATGTGCTACTCGTCTCCGACGTACCCCGAGGAGGGTCCAGTATCAAGTCGCTGCCGTTCGTGCAGGTCGAGCCGAACGTCTTCACGGTGTATGGACCCTCAGCGCTGCCGAGTAGAGCAATCTATCGGAACGGGACAACCACAGTTGACGGCGTCAGTTCGAGCTCTTTTGATCTCCCCACAGCGTTCTATAAGTTTACTCCGAGTTCTTATGGTCTTCGTACGGCGCGCGACCTGCTTGACGGATCCTCAAAACTTGATTCATCCTGGCCGAAATGCCTGTTGAGTGTCCACTCGGCGGGCTCCTCATACAGTAGCAACTGTGGTGATACTCTGTCTGGATCGACAGTGTTTAGCATGCTCAATACCCTAGTCGAGGCGTTGGCGGCTAATGCGCCGAGCACTACAAGCTACAAAAATGTTGCCCAAACGGAGGAGGGCATCGCAATCATGGCGAGGGGAGAACTCAGCTCGTTCCCTCAGCGTGTGTGCTTCGCAGCACGCTCGAAAGCTCGCTGGACGGGCACAAGCAGTGCAGCTTCTGGGTCCACTGCTGCAAGCAGCAGTACTAGCTTTCTGTCGCGTAACCTCTTGGATCACAAGTATTGGCTCAGCGTTTGGGCTACGACGTTTATTGATCTTGACCAACAGAACCCAGGAGTTGATATGTGTGTCGACGACTTGGATCGACCGCTCTTTTGTGAGAAACCATGGGCTGCTGCTGTAGGTGTCGATGGGGGACAAGGCGTACCATATTGGGAAGTTGTGTCGTCACGAGTGGCAGCACTTCAAGCCAAGCTGGCCAAGAATGAGAAACTCGATGTCACTTTAGTCGAGACCGAGTCAGACCCACTGACCCGACTTGGCGGTGCGGTGCTGATTGCACACAAGATTTACGATGTGGTTGCACTCTACCGAATCCGAGAATGCACCGATGCGGGTGCTTGCAAAACGGTAGCAGTGTTTGATGAGCGTGTCGAGGGCAAAGTTCTTTACACGGATGCTCTGGAATGGAGCTCTTTGGCCTATATATTGCGCTTTATCGGCCAACTATACGTCATTGTGCGGGTAGTCTGTCTGCTCGCCGCTTGCCACGCCGTAGTGAGCAAGACTATCAGTTATGCAACCAGCGCAGACAAGTCGACATTGAAGCGAACCTTGCGCATATTTTTCGCGGTTCCAAGCCAGGTCGTTGTATACGGTAGTTGGTTACCAGTGGTGTGCTATGCGAGTGCCCATGTCATTGATGGTTTGATATTTTATGAACTCAAAGACGATGGTGGAGAGAGCATTACGGGGAGCCTGAAGGTTTTGACGAGCTGGTTAGCCGTGCATATGCGCTCTATTTGGCTAATGGCTCTGCTGGCACGGTTTCGCGCTCTACTTCTGACCTCAGCGGGGTCTTGGACTCCTTCTCACGGAGTCTCAGGTGTGCGTGGCCACTTATTGCCTGCCCTGGCGTTAGGTGCTGTGCTTTTTGTGGCACATGGAGGAATAGTTGTGGACGACCGTGACGCAAGGATTCTGGAAGCAAATGAAGTGGAGCCCGTCCCAACATTCATGTTGTTGCGCTCAGAAACTTTGGATGCCTGGAAGATGAACCTTGAAGGCGTTTATAGTGATATGCTCGCCGTCGCCCTCGCAGCATTGATATACGTGGTGGGTATCTTGGCTGTGCGTGCTCTTATGCGTTGGCACCGGCGACGATGGGTCAATCCCATGACCCTCAATCAGGATAAAACTCGGACTGGGGGTGAAGGAACCCCCGATCCACTCTTCTTCGCTCGCTCTGTTGTTCCTGGTGGTGCAGGGGCTCTTTGGGAGCCTAGTTGTCTTTCAGTGAGTTGGGACGATGATTTATTGGAACCTCTAATGGTTACGTTGACTGCCACCATACCGTGGAAAAGTCAACGAAGTCAACGGAACAGTGTCCAAAAGCAAGGGTCAAACAGGGAAGAGCACGCCGATGAGATCCTTGATGATGACGACGAGATGCCCATGGGTTCAGCGTCGTCCACCCAGCGTATGCTCATGAATCTGGTCTTTTTAAGCGATCCGTGGAATTTGCTAGTGCTGAAGCTGGGGCGTGCGCGTGTTCACCTTTATCACCTGCGTGGAGCTGGACTGGACTGCAAGGTGGTTCACGCAAACGCTAAGGCACGTGTTGCCCGCGAATACTCAGTACCACTCGAGAGTGTAGAGCTTGTTACTTCCCTGCGTGCCTCCGAGCTGTCTTGGGCTCAACTTGTTACCTGCAAATAAAGTGAACGAAGGCTTTAAGTTAAGGAGCTAAATCAATTGAAAACGGATTCCAAATCTTGGCATTTGAATTATTGAGTTCGGTTATCTCTATTCAACCTTCTCAGTTTTCCACTAATTCGTAAAGCATTCCTTGTCAATGAACTCCAGATCGGCAACAAAAACCCGACTAAGGAGCTGTATAGTCGGCAAGAGGGCTACTTGCCCATTGATGATGCAGAATTCTGCGATGGAGTTGCCCATCTGCTTCCAGCTGCCTTCGTTGTTCACAAGAAATAGGAAATGCGTAGCCAAGAAGTCCACCAATAAGAATACCAGAAGATAATAGCGCGACATCCAACGAGACTTCCCAATGAATTCTGACGATCCTGCTCCGGAGGGTAACACGAGAATGATGCGAAAGGCACAGGCAACCACCACAAACGGAACCAAAATCTTTAAGGCAACTAGAACCTGCGCTACGGAGGGAGCCGGTTCCGTTAAGAAACGCCGAGTTGATGGCATTTGGAAACTAGTCATGCTAGCCACACTGCTGGTACCGAAGAAAGCAATTTGAGCGAACAGCAGCAACATCAGCGCCCGTTGTACATCACGACTTCTTGGTATTCCTCCAGCAACACTTTGATCAGCTTCCAACAACAGCCAGCTAACGAGCGCACAACAAAAAACCACGTAGAATATTACCTCGTACGAAGTGCTGAGCATAATGAGAGCGGGTGCAAGAGCTAATTGTACTGCCACCAGCCTTATAGCCAGCAAAGGAGTTATATCATCTCCAGGCTGTTGGTGCTCAAGATCGCTTTCTTTGTTCGGTGTAAGCACACGAAATCCACTAGTTTTGCTTTGAGATCTCTTTTGAATGATTAGCCAGATCGGTGGTAAGATGATCACGATCCAGTTTGTTGCCACAAGGCTAAATGAGAGTTTCTCTTTGTTTTGGACGTAGTTTGTGGTCCTCTGAAGCGCGAAAAGTGCGACCAGAACTGATGCAAACGCAGGGATTAAAGAAAGTTTCCAGTGGTAGCTTTTGTCCTTTTCGTTCGATAGGCTTCGGATCGTAACAAAAGCTGCAACCAATCCGAGCAATGCCCCGATTCTAACGAAGCTCATGTTTTCGTCATAATCACTAGGTAGGCATGGAAAAATAGCGATAAGGAGACAACTCACTGACCAGTAGAAACTTGACGGCATCAGCTTTTCCAAGCCTTGTTTCATGCGCGTATTTCTCACAGACTTGGTGGCCCTTTTACCAGAGCCAGCCCACGGCCACAGTGCAATTAGAACGAATAGAATGCTGAAAGCTGGCCGATATTGATAGCCAAGGACGACAAACTCGAGGCATAGGAAAGTCAAGCCAAGTTGCACACTCCACTGCCTCCAGACAGCACGCCCGGGAAATGCTAGTGCCAAGTACAATTTAGATCGCTGTTTCCAAATAAAGTTCCAGAAGATAAGAGGACACAACGCATAGAGATAGTGAGTTGGCGGTGAATCAGCAAGAAAACGCCACCACATCACCACAGCCACAGTAGCAGCAAGGTTGGGGTCAATCACATGGACCAATACCCAGCGTAAGCGAAACTTTTGGGGATGAAGATAGGCGACAGTCATTATGAGAGCCAAACCGACGTAACCTAGAATTGCTGATCCTAGCAAAAACCACCAGTCGTACTTCTGGTAGTACATAATCGCACTCCTGGAAATGGCAATAATCTCTTGGGCGGACAGCTCGACAACACGCTGCGCCTCGTTATGAATTGCGTGACCGTTATCCGCGCTGATGCTGTCAAGGGCTTCATCAATGCGAGCCTTAAGCTCAGGGATGCGGTAGTGAAGAGATGAGTATGGTACAAAAAGAAAGCCTCGACGGGCGCGCTTCACTTCCTCTATACGCAGCGCGTGTTGATAAAGTTGCATTGCGTTTGCACGTAATGCAGTTGCTCGATATTTGTGATCAGCCAAATACGTAAACGGCAAGACACCCACCGAGTTGCGCGGATATGGAAGTCCTGCCAATGCGCTGATCAGGGCCGCTACATCTGTCTGCATCACATCCTTGCGCGTAAAATTCATCAGTGTCGCCCATTCTCGTGCAGCGGTTTCCTCTTCATTTTCCTGGGCCTTCAGCCGTGACTGTACCTCTACTCTGGATTGAGTAGGCAAGTCAAAATCAAAACCCATAATACTAGTATTACTCGTGGTAATGGGGCCGCGAACACCAGCACCCCAGGCAATTAGTATTGTTCTCGTTTTTGACGGATCTTTGTCGCCGTGATCGCCACGCAGATCCATTCCATGGTCCGAGTTGACCACATACGCAGTGCGGCCATCGTTTCCGTAGTACGCATCAATCATCTTCTCGGTGTTCTCAATGAGTTCATCCACCACCGCGATATTCTCCAAATATTCTCTCGAATCGGCACCATATTTCGGCCCGGTCAAGTCTGTGCCTAAGAAATGGCAGTATATCACCAGCCTGTCGTTATGCAGCTTCCTGTACAGCTCCGGGTCTCTCATCTCCGTCCCACGCGCAAAAAGTGCCTTCATCTTCCGGTACGCCCATACATCTAACAGCGTCGTGTCTTCCCGCACCATGTCGCCCTCTTCTTTAGCCGAGTAGTGCTCCTCCGTCGCCTGCGGTGCATGCCTCGCCAGCATCGGGGCGACGTCTTTATTGCCGTAGATGAAGGCGCTGCTGCTCTGGTTGAACACCGAGTCGAACGGCACCGGGTGCTGCTTCCAGCTCTTGGTGACAGCGTGCGGGTCCTCGTACATGCCCGCAGTGAGCGCCACGTGGCACGGCCGACTCTCGGTCGGCGCGTGGTTGTGCGAGACGCCCCAGCTGCCGCGCTGCCGCATCACATTGCCCAGAAACGGCTTGCGACTAGCGGATCCCACTGGCGCAGTGTCGGAGCCCCCAGGGTCGAGGTCGTAGCGGTCCGCGTAGTGCGCGACGGCCTTGTAGAGCTTGTCAACGCGACAACCGTCGAGCGTGAAGATGACGACGCGCTTGGCGGGCGCGGACGCGGTGTAGTTGGCGCTAGGGATGGAGGACACCACAGTCGACTGGAAGTACACGTCGAAGACGCTGAGCACGGCCAGCGCGTGGAAGGCCACGCCCAGCAGCAGCAGCCGATTGATGCTGCTGCCCATATTGACGATTGGCGAACGGTTTCAATTGTGCAATGGCGAGATGTTTACGACAGGAGGTGATGCGATGCTTTAATCAAACGTGAGACATGGCTACATTTGGGGGTGACATGCGAATCTAATGTTCGATGGCTGGCTACTGAGCTCGTTCCGCGAACCAGGCTCCGTCGAGGAGCAGGGTGCGGGTCGGGTCGAAGCGCACCCTGAAGCGAGAGTCGGCCTTCACGAGAGCTGCAAGCATTAGCACGTGGATTAGTGGTGCTGGCGAGAATAATATCTTGCAGATACCGACTAAACATTGCAATGGTTGGGAAACGTACTGCGGATGGGGCCTTCCGCTTCCTCGTCCCCCGAAGTGGCCGGGCAGCAGATCTGCAAAGCTTGTTGGGTCTCCGCGACGATAATACCGTTCAGTCCTACGTTGCACGGGTTCTGTGATCGCACCACTACGAGGGGAAGAGGACAGCAACACCACGAAGCGTGTCAGTACTGATTACTCCAGGTTCGCCTCTACACACATGCTGGTCGGCGACGCACCTTCCAGCGGACACCCCGACAGGTCCAAGTACTTGAGCTTGGCCTGGAGCTTTGCGTTGCGTGCTCGTTGCGCTTCCTCCGTCACGGCCTGCACTTCGCCCAGCTCGCTGTCAATGATCTGACGCACGTATCGCGTCCATATATCACTGAGCTGCTTGGCATCGCTGTATTTCATGCTGCCGCTAAGCCGATGCAACCCCAGCTCTCTTCGACGGCGTGCACTCAGCAGCTTCGCTGTCTGCATTCTACTCGCTGCCGCAATGGTTTTCTCTGCCTTCTCCGCACTCTTCACCTTGAACGGGTTGTCCAGACTCAGCACCTTGTTCTTCAGGCTGTCCACGGCATTGGATCCAGCTCTTGTTCCCTTGGTCACCGACTCCAAATAGTTCTTGAGCGTCTCGTGCAGCACCCGCGGATTGCTCAGCGTCTTGGCTTGCGATTGCTGCAATAACCACAACAATGAAAAAGAAAAAAAAACCACCGCAGCAAGTTATTGTCAGTAACAAACAACAGAGCGCAGCTTAGATCTTCCGTTCCTCACCAGCGAGCAGCCCTTCAGTCCAATCGTCAGCAGCTGCGCGTCCATCTTCTCGTAGAGCGGGTCGACCTTCTTCTCCTCCTTCTTCTCCTGCTTTTTCCCATCTGTTTTTCCCGTGTCCTTGTCCGCTCCGCGTCCATTGCCGCCCTTGTCGCGCTTCTTGTCCTTGCGCTTGCGCTTCGCGTGCTGGTAGGCCTGCTGCTTGCTGCCCTTGGGCGCCGCCTGCGCCGCCGCCTGCGCCGTGTACTTGGACGCTGCGGGCTGTGCGGCACTCGCGAAGGCCGCGTCCAGCGACGACAGCAGGTCGGCGCGCGGCCGCTTCTTGGCCCCCGCCGCGGACGTCGCCATGGCGTGCCGTCTCTGTAAATATGGATGGCCGTCACCGGGACTCGACTCAGATCTGAGTCGCGTCTGAGTCCAATAACGGCAATCTTTCCGCGCCGCCAAGCTCGCGTTCACTATGGGGTTTCATCGCCGCCTGCCCGTCAAACATGGAATGGAGCTCCTGGACGTGCGCCGACGTGGGGCGCTGGCTGCGCGCGCAGGGCTTCCAGGAGCACGAGCAGCTGTTCGCCGCCCACAAGATCTCGGGCGCCATCCTGTCGGAGCTCACGCGCGCCGCGCTGCGCGACGACTTGGGCCTCGCGGCGTTCGGGGACCGCGTGCGGCTCGCGCAGGCCATCGAGGCGCTCGTGGCGTCGCGCGGGGCGGCCGCGACGTGGCAGCCGCGCGCAGAGAACGCGCTGGACCTGGTGGTGCTGCACGCGGCGCCGCTCGTGATCAAGGACAGCCGCCGCCGCATTTACCCCATGGAGAAGCTGGACCTGGAGGCCGAGCGCCGCGAGATCGGCAACTCGCTGCTCTCGGACGTGCAGCACAAGGCCGTGCACGTGCGCTTCGACATCGCCACGGCCGACATCCTGCGCAGCCTCATGACGGCCTGGAAGTGCACGGTGCTGCACTTCTCGGGCCACGGGCTGGGCCAGCGGGCCGCGCTCTGCTTCGAGGACGGCGCGGGGTGCACGCACCTCATCACTCCGGATGCGCTGAGGCAGCTCATGTTTTCAGGACACGCGCCGGGGCAGCGACAGGTGCCGGGGGCGACCCCCGTCGAGGTGAAGCCGGCCGCGGCGGCCGGTGATGGACCCAAGCCCCTGGACGGCAGCGTCAAGCTGGTGTTTGTCAATGCGTGCCACAGCCAGAAGGTGGCGTCGGTCTTCCTGGATGCAGGCATCCCGCACGTTGTGGCGGTGCACTCGGACTCGCTCGTGGTGGACGCCTCGGCGACCATGTTCGCCAAACACTTTTACTTGTCGCTGTTTCATGGACACACGGTGTCGACTGCGTTCGAGATCGCGAAGGGGGCGGTGCGCGCGCTGCCTACGCAGAAACGGGCTGCTTGTTGCTGCGCGTGCGTTTACTGCTATTCTTCGTCTTGGGTAGATGTCATTGCTAGCTTCATCTGGCTAAATCGCTCTGCATGTGTTCGTTTTCGTTACAGCCATCTTCATGAACCCACGTGCACTTGGATGCGTGATGGCTCACGCCACTCCCAGCACAGCACTACCCAGTGCTGCTGCAAGGGTCACGTGCTAGCGTTTCCGCACGACGAGTCTAGCAAATTTCTGCTGCTAGGTACAGCTTCTCATGACGTGGTTCTCTTCGGAGACATCCCGAATGGAACTCTTCATGACTACACACCCCGATACCCATCCAACATCCCGTCCATGCACGGTCAGTTCATCGGGCGTAACACTGAAACGTATCTCATGGTCAAGTCGCTTCGCGAAAATGCTGTGACAGCGTGTCTAGGTGCACCAGGCATTGGAAAGAGTTCTCTCATTATCTCAGTTGCGCACTTTGTTCATAGTCGTCGCATGTTTCCTGATGGTGTGTTTTACGTCGACCTGGAAGGCCAGAAACTCTCAACAGTGCGTTATGCCATTGCACAGAGTATCGGGATGCCTGCAGCAGACACAGACGAAGAAGTGTTTGCAGAGTTAGGGTGAGCGACTCAAACTTGATGTGCCCTACCTTGGCTCTAGTCATGACTACTCACACACAAATGTCTGCGTCAATATAGGACCAAAAACTGTTTGCTAGTGCTGGACAAGGTTGAAGAATTGCTGGACGAGGATGAAAACAAGGGCGAAGAACTTTTGCACCAGCTTATTTCGGTAGCCCCGAATTTGAAGTTGTTGCTTGCTTCTAGGCGAAATATGCATATTCCTAGTGTTACTCCATACTCGCTTTCAATTTCGGAGCTCCCGTTGCACACAGCGGTAAGTTGTGTTTGCTTTGCTTTCACTGAGGCGTTCCTTAGCTGACCTAAGGCTGTTTTGTATGATGGCACGACCCAGACGGAGTTGCTCTGTCTTGTAGCCCCTGGATGTTCGGCTAAGCTAGCTGAGCGCTTGGCAAAGATATGCGGATGTCTTCCGTTGGCTATTCGTGTTGTAGGCCGAGCCCTTGCAAATGCACGAATGACGGTGACACCTGATCGCATGATCGAGTATTTGGAGGTAAGCGCTCTCGTTATGCCAAACCGGACATTGAAATAATACATTTTGATCGTGCTCTCAATGATGTTTTTTGATAGCGTGACGAGCACAGATTCGAGACCATCCGGGAGCTTAACCAAGTAGGGCATAAGGAGTGCGTGGACCGCTGTATCCGTTCGTCTTTTTGTCACCTCGAAGAACCTTTGCGGTTAGCATTCATGGCATTTGGCTTTTTTCGGGGTAGCTTCGAGATTGAAGCTGCAGAAGCGGTTTTGTCCAGTGTTTTGACAGAGCAAAATGCTACTGGGAAATTAGCCGGAAGAAGCAGTTACTCCTTGATGTCGTCGTCTTTGAATGGTTCACCTGGTGCTACAACAAGCACCCCAAGTTCTTCTATTTCGACGTACTTTCCTGCTGATGCGTATGCGAAGAGTAATCGAGGTCGTAGCCGTGATGATGACACCTCCTCTGTGGGCAGTCTCGGGTCTCAACTTTCAAACATGGATGGCTTTGGTTTCGATAATGATGGCGCCATGACAAATGACAGCTACAATTTGTTGGATCTAGAGAGCGGCGAGGAGACGAAAGCTCGAGAAGTGAGTGTACCCTCGGCCAGTGTAGCCCTTGAACTGCTTCACCAATGGTCTCTTGTAGAGTTCGACTCGAAAACGAATCGCTATCGTATGCACAACCTTGTGCAGCTTTTTGCTGAGGAGGAAGCTGGCCGTATGGGCGAAGAGTGTTTTGCCAATCCAGTAACTGCACCAACTTCGAGCTCTTCTCCTTCATCGTTCGTGGCGGCGTCGCTGGGTGCTCCTTCAATGAGTATTCCGCTTGGCAAAGAGCTATTTCTCACTTGGAAGCGACGTTTTGTGCGCTACTATTGCATGATCGTCGCCAAGGCGTCGCATGCCTACCGTTTTGAAGGCACCCTGGCGCTATTCGACAAGGAGCGCGCTAATATCGAGTCAGCAATGCGTCTGGCGCATGAACTTACACTGCAGAGCATTGAGCAAGTGCGTGAAAGCAACTGTCGGGTACAACAAGAAAGTGTAAGTGAACAAGTTGGAATAATGCCTATCAATTCCCTAAGTACGATGAGATCGAACAGTGAGCCAGCATTTTTTGCAGATGACGAAACATTGCCTAAGCCGGCCATTGAGCGCCACAACAGTAGTTTTACCGCATGCTCTAGCAATACCAACACAAGCGATGGAGCTGGAAGTGGTCGACGATCTGCGACTCTCAACAACTCGTCAATTGTGGATGCGCTGCTCTACAGTAATCTTGTAGTGCGTTGCCGCTTTATTTTCCGTGCACGTGTTGAACCTCGGCGTCGTATCCAAGTTGTGTCGTCCTGTTTGCAGTTGTCGCGCGAGACACGTTCGCTGCATTGCACTTGCGGTAACCGTGAAAATGACCCTGCTACTCTGCTGTGGGATGTGGAAGAGGCCAAATTTGACCGCGAGTTGTCACTGCTCGACAAATTACCTTCTTTCGAGGAGCCGCAACCTCCCGTTACTGCTGCTGCGGCCCACGATCGCTGCACATGCATAGGAATCCGCGAGCTGATTGCATTGGAAGCTCTGCTACTCACAGATTTGGGTTACGCATGTTGTGATGTCACAGACTGGGTTGCAGGAGAGTATCATTACCTGGAGTCATTACGACTGCAGCGCGAGGTCCTAGGCTGGTCAGAACATCCACAAGTTGCTGAAGTATTGAACCAGTTCGGTATCTGTCTCAGCACCCGCTGGGGGTATTTAGCGCACAATGTATGGCTGCTGCAACATGCCGAGCGCCTGCTAAAGGGAGCGCTTGAAATGCGCAGTCGCGTCCTAAGCAAGAATCACCCGGAATACGCGACGAGTCTGAACAATTTAGCAAACTTTTACAAGAACTATCCAACTGCAGGAAAGCGCCGGTCGCCGTCATCTGCACTACGTGAAGATGCTCACGAATCTCGCAAGCGAAATGCAAGAGAAGGAAAAAGTGGAGGCCGCCGAGGTGGTAACGCTCACCGAGGCGCGCTCTCGAACTCTAGTCCCAGCCCGAGTAGATCCAGCACGAGTAGTGAAAGTAGGACGAGTCCCAGTAGGGCAAGTGTCGTGACGGAAGGGATTAGAGGTGTTATGGATGCAAGTGGTGACGAAGGTGCAAGACCTGATATTGTTGGCATGTATCGCCAATCCCTTAAAATTCGCGAGATGACGCTGGGAGAGAACCACCCCCAAGTTGCACAGTCGCTAAATAATCTTGCGCTTTATCTCTCCAGCCAACTTGAAACACAACCACTAAGGTATGTCGGTGGTTCGCAACTGCATGAATACTCTCGCACGGTCTAATCGTTTTGGTTTGAATGACAGCGATGCGGAGCTATCAGCTCGGCGAGCAGAAATTGGACGTTTGTATGAGCGAGCACTAAGGATTCGTCGGAGCAGATTAGGCAACGCAAGCTTCGAAACAGCGGCCACATTGAACAACATGGGCAACTTCAAGCGACTCACGGTGCGCTGTTGAAAATGCTCGGTTTGTGCGTAGTCGTCAACTTATCCACTGCATTCCTGGGTTACAGAAAGATTGGCGTGGAGCAGAGGAAAACATTAAGGAAGCTCTACAGATCACGGATCGCTACTTCAATGACATCAGTCCCCGCGCCGCCCGCATTTTCATCAATCTTGCACGCGTGTATCGAGATCAGGTACGAAATTATTTCTCACCATGTCTTCATTGGCATAAAATAACCCCGCTGAATCAATGGCTTTCGACAGAAACGCTATGATGAAGCCATTGTTGCCTACAAAAAAGCGCAAGACATTCGTCAGCAGCTTTTTCCAGACACGCGCGATGTCGGCTTCTGTATCGGTACGTTGGTGGGTTGATTGAAAACCAAGTTTAAATGATCACTAATCGTTTCTTTGATTTCGTCTAAACCATAGAGCAAATTGGGAAGTGCCTACGGCTACAGGGAAAAGAAGATGAGGGTAAGGTGCTAGAAGAAAGAGGTCGACAAATGAAAAAGCTTGGGCTTTCGGCAATGGAGCAGGATGTGGTGGGAGAAGTCGATAACGGCAGTACCCTTAACGAGGGAGGTACCTGCCTTCAAAATACTATCCTGAGCGGCGACAGCAGCGAGGGATCTGTGTCATCAGGCCACCTTTTCGCCCGTGTGAATGTCTACGACATCGTTGACGCGGATGCATTGATATCGCGCAAATTTAATTTTCCTGGTAAGTTACTCGGTGAGCGCGGCATTCACTTGAAGAAAATCGAGGCTATTGCGTGTGCCCAGCTACGGTACTTTGGGCCGTGGCCACAATCACTAGCCAAGTGGGGCAAGGGCCGGGGTGACAGCCAAAGGGAGGCATCATCACGTACAATGCCAGAAGCCTATATCCAAATCACCAGCACAAACGAGGCGGTAATAAGCGTTCTTATCCTATGGGCATGTACTCATACATTTTCCTGACCTTCATGTTTGTGTCAATACCTGCTCAGGCTTTGGAGCGCGCAAAGGAGCAATCCGTGCAGCTTCTACGTGAGATGAAGCTTTCATGGGAGCGGTTCTTAGCCCGGACGAACGTGAACCATGGAGGACCTGGGCATCATGGGCCGCCACCTCCGCATCAACGCCATTACGGCCGGGGCGGGGGCGGTGGTCGTGGCGGCGGAAGAGGCAGGCATTTGCATTTGCATCGGACCCCATCAACACAATTACCGCGATCAAATAGCGCCGCTGAAGTTTGAATTTGCGGGCGGTCAACGTGAACAAAATTAAGTGTAGTAACGTTCATTGATAACTCGCACAACAATCAAAATAACATTATATCGCCACATGTCGAGTACAGCTTTAAACTGCATAACATTTCAATTGCGGTGCAATTCAAAATCTCTATGGGGGAGACGAACTCGACTACATTCGCCGTGTTTACATCCCGCCCGCTTTTACTATTTTCTTTCCCATACCAAGCTTACCAATTTTGTGCTGCTTTGTCGTCAATACGCTCGGCACAGCAAGCGTACCTGTGACGGGCTCGCTCGCCAACTTCTGAAGTTCTTTCAGTGACTTAGGCTGGGCATTGAAAATCTCGTTAACACGGCGCCGGAACGCGATCGTGACTTGACCAAACTCCATATATCCCTGTATAAAAGAAGTCGAAAACAGCACCATCAGAACCATAAACAAGGACAGCTACCCAGATGTGTGCAGAGTAAACGTACCGCTCCCATCTCAACAAATAGTGAATCCAGAACCGGGAACAGCAGGCAGAAGATAGTCTCGAAAACGTGGTTCTGCGGTTCCCCGACAATTTCCTCCCATGACTCGTACTCACTCAGTGGACGTGATGATGAGAACGTATGCGTTCGATTTGATGATCGTGACTTGCTAACACTCTGTGCGACGAAAAGACTGTAGGTCTTCATCGCATTCAGAGAGCACCCTTCCGAGTGCGTGCCAGCATCACCCAAACCAAGAGTCTCAGTCAATAGTGATGCGACGTTGATGCACGCGATCGCCAACGGATAATTTTTCATGTTGCCTTCACTCACACCATGCCGTGTGCGTTTCAGGATTCGCTGGAATTCGCTGGATGGGAAGCTAGCGAAAAAAATTAAGCAGTAGAGCCCAATCAAACCGCTAGAACGAAGATCAGATGCTGGACCTCCTCTTTGGAAACCAATCTCCAACCATTTAGGATCGGTATTTGACGTGAACGCTTCACCAGGGAAAACCAGTTCCCAGAGCTTAGTGATCATCAGGTTAACCGTCTTCTGATCCTTAGGTGGGCCATTCGTTTCAGGTGTGACTTTGGCCTTAAGTAATTTTCGCAATCGAGACACGCACGAATGGAAGACACCGCGAATCTTTGCTCTTTCCTTCAGCTCGATTTCGATGATTTCGGAAGGTAAAACCATAGCAGCTGTAATGGCATCATACCAAGCACGACACTCTGTTGACGACGAGCAACCCAGCGCCAACCGGCCAACGTACAGCATACGTTTCTCTTCTCGCACCGACAGGCGGAGGCCTTTCAACGCGATCACATACCACGGCCGCGTGGTCGTGTCTCCTTCTGCGGGATAAAATACGATACAGTTTTCGTGAAGGCAGACAAACAGCCGACCGCGCAAAGTAGCATGGGGGCCGGCGTTTTTAGTCTCAAGGTGGCCAGTTTTCAGCGTCAACCGCGAAGATCGTTTTTCTAGGTCCGCACCAGTCACCACGTTGTCCACAATTCGCTGCAGGATCGCGAACAGATCATCCCGTGCTTCAATAGAATCCAAGAAAATTGGCCAAGATCGGTGATGGCCATGGAAATCAATACTAATCCCGTGCTCCTCGCCACTCGAGCGTATGCTGCTCGCTGATATGCCGCGAATGTCAGTGAAGTGAAACGTGGTAAGCGTCTCACCTCGCCGCGAGTTCGTAAGCGTCTGCTCCGCAAAATTGAGTTCGAGGACTCGAGTTTGAAGTCGATTCCGCGAGCTGCATTTGCGCACACCGTATCGAACTAAAAATCCCTGAATTCCAGCCTCATGCCACAGCTGTTGGAAATCAGTCGCGCCATCAAATGTCGAGCAGTTTCCTGAGTTGATCGCAGCTTGAATGGCGACAACCCACTGAGTCATTTCGTAACCAGAGGCTGCAACCATGCAATGGTCCCGTCGTGAAGAATCTGCAGATGTCATGACCTTGAATTCATGTTCCTTAGAGTGCTTGCCCGTGACGACAATGCAGCGCGATGTTGAGCTGAGATCAATTAACTTAGTCGGTGATCCTTCAGTGTTGTCTTTGGCGTAAGTGAGAATTGGGCCTTGTGGCATACGACGCAGCGTGAACCAACGTTTCCGGTAGCTTGGAACCACCTCCCCGCGCTTTAAAATCCATCCCTGTCGAATAATATCCGACGGCGCGGACATGCGCTGCAGAGTCGATCTGCGATACGAAGCCAGTGACTTTCCTTCACCCTCCTGGTCCTGAATACTCTGCCCAAGCCGTTCAAGATAAATATCCCGTCCAAACTGCGGGTTGAAGAGCGCCAGATCGCTCATGGTAAACGGTCGGTCCGCAAGTTGCTCCGCAGCCCAGCGCGACTCGATATTCAGCGACTTGGTGATAAACCCGGCTAGTGACGCCTCGATGCGCTGCTCATACGTGCCCTGATCTCCGTCACTTAGTCGGCGCGTCGATTTTTTCCGCGGTGGGGTCGACGGCGCCATGTTGTCCATGTTAAACTCCTCCTCGGACGCAAAGGACAAGGACCTGTCCGTGTCTTCGCTGAAGCTGTGCTGACTCGAGGAGTGTCTGGCGTAGCTGCTGCTGCTGCTGGGCGGCACGGCGTTGAAGGTGGCGGGGACGCGCTCCTCGATGGGACCGATCGTCGCGTCGTCGTCCAGCTCGTCCTCCTCGATGCCGTAGCCCATCAAGCCCGTGGGTCGGCCGTAGCCGCCCGCGGCGTGGCCCTCGTCCTGCTTGAACCTGACGGACTCGCGCCGGCCGAAGACCAGGTCGCTGCCGATCATGGAGCCGCCCAGCAGGTTGTCCTGCGTGTAGATGCTGGCGCGCACGAGGTCTGCGTCCGCCTCCACGTCGGCGCCCGCGTCTTTCTTGATCAGGTTCTGCTCGGCACACGTAACGACAGTCAGCCACCGATGCCAATCCATCGTCGCCCCCATGTAGCAATCTCGGCCTCGCCACGTACGTCAAGCGACCACAGCAGGTCGTCGGACACGTGGTCGCTCATGCTCGACGGCCGCTGGCGGTTGGGGCGCTGCAGCGGCGGGAAACGGTGGCGGCCTCCGTCCGGCGGGGGGGAGGGGGACTGGCGCCTGGTGTCAGCGGGGCACTGTGCTTGAGGGTCTGTTCAACGAGCGCGAGCGTTACCGGCCGGAATAGTCAGCGCCGAACGTCACGCCGACACGCACGGAGTGGTACACCATCGCCACACCAACTTGCTGTATAGACAGGGCGGCTAGCGTCACACGCGCGTTCAGCGCGTACCGCACGGGCGCGGGTTAGAACCGGACGCGTCACCGAACGGCACGGGGTCGTTTCTAAGTGCGGTTAGAAATGCCAGGATCGGAAGGCAGCGAAAAAAAAGCCAAGCCGCCGTATGGAGGACACGGAGATGACGAGCGCCGAGCTGCAGGAGGAGAAGGACGAGGAGATGCTCGTGCAGCGCGAGGACAGCGGCGCCGGGGGCGGAGAGCGCCAGATACAGATACACCCGCTCGTGATCGTCAACATCGCAGACCACCAGACGCGACAGAAGTGCAACTCGCAGCTGAGCCAGACGGAGGCCCCGCAGGTCATCGGAGCGCTCTTCGGCATCCAGAAGGGGCTGGACGTGGACGTCTTCGACTCGTTCGAGATGAAGTACGACGTCGGCAGCGGCGGCGAGATCCAGATCGACAAGGAGTTCCTCACCTCGCGCATCCAGCAGTGTGGGTGTCTGCGTACGAAGGAGCATCGGCGGCTTCTGACCTGCTCATTGCATTGATTGTGTGCAGTTTCGCAGGTTTTCCCGGGCTTCGAGCTCCTGGGATGGTACACGGTGGGCGCCAAGGCGCTCCCCAGCGACCTGGCGGTGCACCGAGTGGTAGGAGCTGCTGGGTTGAAGTGGAGGGGGGGGAGAGATCTTGGTTGGGAGACTGATGGCCGCGTTGGTGCAGGTTATGGAGTTCAACGAGAGCCCGCTGTTTATGATCCTGGACCCAGAGTCTAAGGGACCGAGCACCAAGAAGAAGCTGCCTATCTCACTATTTGAGTCGGAGCTGCACATGCTGAACGGCGTGCCCAAGATGATCTTCGTCAAGGCTCCTTTCAAGATCGACACGTCCGAGACGGAGGGCATCGCGATTGACCACATTTCTAAGATCGCGCCGATTGGCGATGCCAGCAAGTCTACCTGTACGTACCGAGTTGATGTAGTCTCCGTGCGGTGTGGTTTTGGTTTTCAATTGACGTTTTGGTGCGTGTAGTGCACCCATATCTGGGCAACGTCCGAGATGCCGTGAAGATGCTGGATCGGCAGGTGGATGTGCTGCTGCGCTTCTTGCAGGCCATGAAGAACGGCGAGGCGCCGCTTGACCACAACCTGCTGCGCCACATCTCGAGCATTTGCAACCAGCTGCCGACCATGAAGTCCGAGCACTTCGATGCTGCGTTCACGCAGGAGTACAACGACGCGCTGCTGGTTTCGTACCTGGCCACGCTCACGAAGGGCGCAACAAACGCCAACACGGTGGTGGACCGCTTCGCCTCCACGCAAGAGCGCCACCACCAGCGCGGCACGCTGCTGTGATCGCGACGTGGCGGCGGTGGCAAAGCCGCTCGCGGGTAATTGAAGTGCAGACAATGACGACATTTATCATAATCAAGAGGACGAACGAAATTTGTGTCACGTTGGCAAGTTGTTCAAACGATCTCTGTATCTACGTTTAACTACGATTGGCGATTCGCGCCAACCGATTCACAATGGCGGCGTCGATCTCATTTGAGAATTTGTCGACTTCTTCTAACGCCAGCTTTCCAACTGCAAACGAAAAGTTCTATGTAGATTGGTGTGATCGCTGCATTATGGTGGGCTTCATGAATTGCTGAAGACAAGCTATTAATAGCTTGCTAGACAATTTGGCTAGTAGTATCTGGGTGGTAGTACGAAGTTCATGATTTCAGAAGTTGTTTACTTGCCTGTATGTCCACCAAATGCAGTACATGTAGCACTCGAGTACTTGCAGTGTGAGGCGGGGAGGAAGAACGAGCCCGGCCCATTTTGGCTTCTTGACCACCTCCAAAAGCCCATTCCTCCGTGGAAACACTCTCATTTCCGCTTGGTCTTTTGGTCCCTCCAGCGTTTTTTTTTACGATTTTGCGACAACTGTAGTGGGGCGATTCCTCCCACGTCACTCGGGGCCTGCTGCGATTGGCCGAGTCCGCTTATCGTCCCAGTCTGCACAGATCTCTCCCCCATCCAAGATACCTCCGGTGGCGCTAGCGAGTCTGCCCTTCGATGGCTCCCGCTTCCCGCGCTCATACGTGGAAAAGCTCCGAGCCCCAGAGCCCGCCGTAGCGCCCCGAAGCCGCTAAGATGCCGATCGATATCAACCGCCTGCGCCCCGAGCGAGGCGGCGACCCGGACGCCGTGCGCGCCGAGCAGAAGAAGCGCTTCCTGGACGTGGACATCGTGGACAAGGTGATCGCGCTGGACGAGGAGTGGCGCAAGAAGCAGGGCGAGGTGGAGACCATCAGCATGAAGATGAACGCGCTGCAGCAGGAGATCAAGAAGCTCAGCAAGGCCAAGGAGGACTTCAAGGCGCTCAGCGACGAGCGCAAGGCGCTGGCTGCCGAGCTGCCCGAGAAGAAGAAGGAGGCCGACGCGCTCAAGGTGCTCGTGGACCAGGAGCTGCCCAAGATCGGCAACGTCGTGGACCCGACCGTGCCCGTGTCCAACAACGAGGACGAGAACATTGTGGTCAAGAAGTGGGGCGCCCCCATCCAGAAGGACGGCCTGCACTTCCACCACGAGGTGCTGCACCGCATCGACGGCTACGAGCCCGAGCGCGGCGTGCAGGTGGCCGGCCACCGCGCCTACTTCCTCACAGGCTACGGCTTCCTGCTGGAGCAGGCGCTCATGTCGTACGCCACGTCTTTCCTCATGAAGGCCCAGTACAAGATGCTCAAGCCGCCTTTCTTCATGAACAAGGAGGGCATGGCCGCCGTCGCCCAGCTCGACGACTTCGACGAACAGCTGTACAAGGTCATCGGCGAGGACGAGAAGTACCTCATTGCCACGTCCGAGCAGCCCATCTGCGGCTACCACCGCGGCGAGTGGATCACCGAGAGCGCGCTGCCCCTGCGTTACGGCGGCTTCTCCACCTGCTTCCGTAAGGAGGCCGGCTCGCACGGCAAGGACACGTGGGGAATCTTCCGTGTGCACCAGTTCGACAAGATGGAGCAGTTCTGCATCACGGACCCGGAGAGCTCTGCTGCCATGCACGAGGAGATGCTGCGTCACGCCGAGGAGTTCTACCAGTCGCTGAACCTGCCCTACCGCGTGGTGAACATCGTGTCGGGCGAGCTCAACAACGCCGCCGTCAAGAAGTACGACCTGGAGGCGTGGTTCCCCGCCTACAAGGAGTACCGCGAGCTGGTGTCTGCCTCCAACTGCACGGACTTCCAGTCGCGTGCTATGGAGATCCGATGCGGCGTCAAGAAGGAGAACCAGCGTGAGAAGAAGTACGTGCACATGCTGAACTCGACGCTCTGCGCTTCCACGCGTACCGTGTGCTGCATCCTGGAGAACTACCAGGACGAGAACGGTGTCAAGGTGCCGGAGGTGCTGGTGCCTTTCATGGGCGGCGTCACCTACCTGCCCTTCACCCGCGATGTCAAGGTGAATGTGCAAGCCGCCAAGATGCAGAAGGCGGCCGCCAAGAAGAAAGGTGGCAAGCAGTAAGCGTACGCTGTAGATAACGGACTCCGGCGCGGCCTGAACAACACGTTACCAATGGTGACTTACCATTGCGCTTGTTGTAGATGAACTCGCGTCGCCTCCGGTGGTTCTCTGTGGGTGGCTACTTAGCTGGTGCATTTGCATGTCGTTTGGTTTGGACTATCCACGTTAATCCACGTAGTGCATTCTTTCGTCGTCAAGGTGTTGTTAGGCATTGCCACCAGCTACATCCACTATCGTGACGCTATGCCATAGTGGCTATGGGCAGCAATTTCTTGCACGTGCACCGGTAATCATGAAGACGGCCGCATGCGTCGCCAGGTTTCCTCTGTGCATCAAGTGCTCACTTGAGAATTTGCGCTCGAGATGGCTTTCGAGAAACGGGGTCGGTTGACGTTCCTCTACTGCGGCAACACCTTCGTGCGGAAAGGTGTCAACTTGAACGACCTCGGCGCGAGACTCCGCGACGAAGTGTACATCGAGCTCGCTCTGCTCTGCAATAAGCTCGACATCAGAATCTACTCGCTCGAGGCGGAAGACGGCACTTGGCCTCTCGAGGAGGAAGCAGCCGCTGTGCAGGGGCACGAAATCAAGTACTCGCGCTCCATCGCGTCGCTGTTTCCTGGCATCAAGGGCGAGGGGCGTGTCCACTTCCGCGTCGAGGTCCAGACGCTCCCTTTGGTGCAACCAGCAACTTCGGCTGTGCTGCCGTCGAAGATACCGATAGTGTCGGCGTCGCCAGCCTTGACGCCACTATCGCTGCCAACGGAACGCTTCCCTTTGTCGCTGTTTGCCGACCATCGGCTGAAGCTTAACCAGGTGCTAGCCAAGATCCGCAAAGGTGCAGCAGCGAAGCACGGCAAAGTGACTGGGAAGCGAAGACGTGACCAAGAACACGAGTACGGGGTCTCTAGCGATACTCTGGAGTGGGAGGACGTTGAGGATATCTACGACCCGCTAATGCAAGAGGATGCGGCAGCGTTTCCAGTTAAGAAGTTGGACAAGGAGTTTATCCAGAAGCTTGTCACCCTGCTGCAAGACGAGAGGAAGGCATTTGGGTCGACCAAGCGAGCCACCTCCGTGAGAAGACTGCAGCAAAGCGTCACGACAATGATTGGTGCTGTCGCCACACTGTTTGAAGACAGCTTCGCTGTAAAGATGAAGCCCCAGGTTACCGATGAGCTGGTTCTCACCTCTGGTAAGCCCGATCTATTGATTACAAGGAGGAAGCGCAGCGTGGTCGTTGTCGTATGCCTACGAGAAAACCAGTTGCGCTCTCAAGCGAAAGAGTTGGCGTTGATGGACGTGGTTATCGCGAATGGCGAGCACAGCACTGTAACGTCTCCCGTCTTCGGCATCGTGTCAACTTTCTCGGATTGGGTCTTTTACAGATACGACGAGACTGGAATCAAGTATTTGGAAGAGTCGCTGAACGACAACGAGCGTTCGATCAAAGGTGATATTGCTACGATCGCAGGCATCATTTACAACATCATGGACGGGCAGTAAGGAGTTAATAGCCTTGTCGGTCTGCAGTTCTCGTACGACAGCTTTTTGATATTGCATAAGCTTCTGCGCACAAGCTTTCCAACACGATTTCGAAGTTGAATCCGATCTTCTATTTCTTTTTCCAGTTCACGCTGCAACGAACCTTAGTCAGTCTGTTTACTTCCTCTCTACGGCCGCCTTGTACGGGAGCGCCAGATATTTGATGAAGTTGCGCGTCTCACAGTGGCGGATGTTCTCATCCATGACATCAGCGTCTAGGCCAAGACGCCAGGCAATGTCGTAACGCGACGGATCGATGTGCAAGTTCTCAAGGTCGTCCACGTACTGGTCGGCGCTCTTCATGTCAGCGAAGAATCCCAGGCCAACGAGCTTCGCTCGACGACAGTACGTGAGACGTGCAAGCTCGTGCAGGTCGTACTCCGGGTGGTACTGCACGGCCCAGAAGTCACCCTTCTTGTGGCGCACCGCCACAGCCTGCACCGAGGTGAAGTCGTTGCCACCCAGCGCAAGTCCTCCAGGCGGCATGTGGGTCACCTCGTCGTTGTGGCTAGTGAACGCATCAAACACAGACGGCTTGCCCTCGAACATGGGGTGCGCACGGCCCTCAGGAGACAGCTCGATCTTGCGCGCGATACCCATTTCACGGCCACGCGGGTTGGGTCCGCAGTGACCACCCGCAGCAGCCACAGCGATCTGCGCCGCCCAGCAGCTACCGTACTGTGGCACACCTAGCATCACAAAGCACCAGCATCAGCGTCCAAGTCTCGCCACAGCACTTGGACGGCAGCCAGCTCCCACCTTCCTCGAAGACCTTCTTGGCAAAGTCGATCTGCTTGGTAACGCGGACGTCCTCGGCATCGTGGATCGTCAGCGAGCAGCCCGTCCACGCCACGGCATGGTACTGCCGCGGATTCACGTACACAGATGCACACGTTGAAGTTAGTTCTGCTCGCGTCCAGAGTAGATAAACTGCAGCCCAGGAGTCCCACCTTGGACAGCTCGGGCGTCTGGAAATTGCTGTCTGCAGGATACACGACGTCGGAGGCGACCTCCACGCCGGCGGGCGCCGACTTGTTCAGCAGGTCCACGTACAGCTTGCCCGCGGTGCTGGCGCCGCCAGCTTCAAGGTCGGCGCGGCCCTCGGGCGAGTAGCCGTCGATGACCAGCACCTTCAGTGGAGACGAAGCGGCCGAGCTCAGGGCACGCGCGGCGGCGGGCGACTGGAGGCGCAGGCGGCGGGGGAGGCGGCTCAGCATGGCGCTCAGGAGATGCGGCGGCTGTCGCGGCAGTTGGCGAGTGTGACGTTGGCAGCTCGCGATCCGGACCTGATAACCCTGGAATAGTGTGGCGCACCCCATTTTGGGGTGGTTGCGCAACTTGAAGTTCGGTGGCGAGATGTGTGCAGGTTGTGGCGCTGGAGGATGCGTTCGTCTCCAGGTTGCCGTCTGGCGTCGACGCTGCTGGAGTCATGGCGCTCTTGTCTCGCCTGCATCACAAGCACGTGTGCGAGCGTGGCAATTGGTGACGAAGGATGTGTCCGTGTAGGCTGGCGGCCAGGGACACGTGCCGGCGCCAGCAGCTCAGCAGAGACTGAGCAGCTCCAAGCACCCGTCAACGGCGGCGTCATCGCTCAAAACCAGTTGCTTGCCTCCAAGCTGGAGGTGTCGCTGCGCACGCCTGGCTCATTGGGGTGCAGCATCGCTGACTTGAGTCTAATTCAGCTATTTTGGGTCAACTTGAAGCGGTCGAGTCCCCATTGCGCTCACTTTGGGTGTGAGTGAACCGCGTTGGCCACAGATCAAGGCCATAGTACATGTACAACTGAAAATGTGCCCGATAAACTGTTACTTTTGCACTGCAAAAGTCCAGGTTGCCAAAGCACACTTCGCACACTCCTAGATATTTTCGACGACGCGGGCAGCTAGCATGAAAAATCGAAAATTTACTGTTACATGTAGATGAACCAGGCAGTGAGTGACCCAGGTAGCTCATCTCGCTTTCGCACCGGCACGAAGCGGTGTAAATGTACACATGACGACCAAAAGCGCATCACAGCACTGGTGCGTGGGGTAACAAGCAACGTCAAAACGAAGGACAAGAAACAGTGGTCACAGGTTGCACCCAGTGTAACTTATAGTACTGTGTTCATCTGCGTTACTCAATCGAAACAGTGCGGGTCGAGTTGCATGCATCAAAGAGCAAACAAGCAAACAGCAAACAAGCAACAGGCCCCAATTCTAGCCATTTTGGGTTGTGCGGAGTTGAAGTTGCCTTGACCATGGATCGAACACCCAAATCCGGCAGTTGTGTGCAGCGCACGATGTACGCTCACAGGACGGCGAACATGAATGCATCACGACTCGTGAGTCACGAGTCGTCATACATGCTTGCTTCACGACGTCGGGTACATGTACCTGCAGGCCGTGCTTCCCATCGTCGCCACGCGCCTGGTCTTCGCCGCATGCAGCAAGCGGTCAGCAGTGCTTGAAGCAGCCCCGATGTCGGCCATCATGGCCGAGCATCACGGACCTCATCTGCACTGAGACCGCGCACTGGATCTCATCAATCGAGCATCAAGGGCGTGTGAGCGGAGCGTGCTGACGTACGCCGACGCGCCCATCACCACATCCCCCTAACATAATGTGCGCCACACTATATCTGGTCGCGATCCCAATCAACCTCGCGAGCCGAAAAGCTGCACTAGCTCCTCACTCTTCCAAGTGCGTCGTCCCGAGCACCAGCTTCAAGCCCCACCACCCCACACCATGAGCGTCATCGGAAGTCGACTGGCCGGCCAGGTGGCCGTGATCACGGGCGCCGCCGGTGGCATCGGCCGCAAGTCCGCCATCCTGTTCGCCAAGCAGGGCGCCAAGGGTGTCGTGTGCGCCGACCTGAACGAGGACGCGGCCGCCGAGACCGTGCAGCTCGTGCAGGAGGAGCTGCGCAAGCTTGGCAAGACCGACACAGTGGCGGTGGCCGTCAAAGCCGACGTGTCCAAGGCCGGCGACGTGGAGAACATGGTGAACCTGGCCGAGAAGGAGTTCGGCGCGCTCAACGTCATGTTCAACAACGCCGGCATCATGCACGGCGCCGACGACGACGCTATCTCCACGCAGGAGGACGTGTGGGACCTTACCATGGACATCAACGTCAAGGGCGTCTTCCTCGGCTGCAAGTACGGCATCCCAGCCATGCGCCGTGCCGGCGGTGGCTCCATCATCAACACGGCCTCGTTCGTGGGCATCCTCGGCGCGGCCACGCCGCAGCTCGCCTACACGTCGAGCAAGGGCGCCGTCATCGCCATGTCTCGCGAGCTGGCTACCATCCACGCGCGCGAGAACATCCGCGTCAACGCCCTGTGCCCCGGCCCGCTCAACACCGAGCTGCTGCAGAAGTTCCTCGACTCGGAGGAGAAGAAGCAGCGCCGCCTCGTGCATGTGCCCATGGGTCGCTTCGGCGAGGCTGCCGAGATGGCCAAGGCTGCGCTCTTCCTCGCTAGCGACGACGCGTCGTACATCACCGGCACGTCGTTTGTGGTCGACGGCGGCATCACGTCGGCCTACGTGACGAGCGAGGGCCAGGTTGACCCCTTCGGTGGCCCCAGCGAGGTGTAAGTGGCAGGAACTTTAAGTTCGCGTAAGTGCTAGGAAGAACAGTAGAGAAAGTCAACTTCTAACACACAAACAAGTAGCCCCGCGTTTGACATGTTCGTATCGAATTTGTTCAGATACACTACAGTAGTTTGTGGATATGTGAGCACAAACGCCAATGCTAACATCTACTACTAGTACTACTTCTACTACTACTACGTAGTAGTAGTAGTAACTTGCAGAGCACGTTAAGTAGGTAAATTCTTTGTGCCTTCGTGATAATGGAAAGCATATGTGGGGTGTAAGTTGTTTGCCTTGAGCGTCAAGAATGCTTTGGCAATAGATATCAACGGATTATACGAAAAATGATGAGAAAAAAATAGATACCAAGACTACATGATGAACTTCAACAGATACTAACGCGAAGGAATCGATTCATATTACGATTCGAGGGTCAACTTGCTATGTCTTCCTAGCACCAACGAAACGTTCTAGGCTTTATCGGCAACAGTCAGAATACACCGTCTAGACACGGAAGTTCCACTACAAGCAACAAACATAGGGAATAGTCAGCCTTGGGTCAACGCATACCAAAATCATAGTATCTACTCACCGATTTGAGCTTCGTGACTCCACGGAATCCGTGCTTGGAGAGACTGATGCCCTTTCCGGAGTCACGCGTGCCAGTCCAGGGAAGGTAGGGGTCCAACACATCGCAGCGGTTCATGTATACAGTGCCAGCGCTGATCTGCGACCCCAGAGCCATGGCATGCTCCCGGTCCGAGGAGAACACCGATGCCGTTAGTCCGTACTTGCTGTCGTTGATCTTTTGGATGGCCTCGGCATCCGACGAAACGCGCTCAACACCAACAATCGGACCGAAAGACTCTTCCGTCATAATGTCCATAGAGCCGTTGCAGTTAGCGAGCAGAGTCGGTGAGTAGAAGCGTCCCTTTCCAGCGGCATCCGTAACAATGCCGCTCCCCGTCAGTTTAAGGGCACCCTTCGCGACGGCATCCTTCACATGGGCATCAAGCATCTCCGGCGCCGTAGGAAGCGCCATTGGACCCATGGACGTTTTCGCATCGGTCGGATTACCCAGGTTGTAGGCCTCGAACAAGCTTTTTGCCTTCTCCAAGAACTGGTCGTACTTGGATTCGTGGACGTAAATCCGCTCCACACCGCAGCACGACTGGCCCGCGTTGTAGCAAACACCATCCACAAGACCTTCCGCTGCGGCTTCAGCGTCCGCATCTGCAGTAACATATCCCGCGTCCTGCACACACGATGACCCACACGTCAGGACTTACTCGAAAAATACAACTGCCAGTAGCACATCGAGCACTTGCATTTCCACCAAGCTCCAAGGTTACATCAATCGAACGCTGGGATGCCACCTGCTGGACTTGACGGCCTCTGTGATTTTTAAGCAGCAGCACGAATAGTTAGCTCACCACCGAAA
Organism: Phytophthora fragariaefolia; assembly: GCA_030267785.1. Classification (NCBI taxonomy): domain Eukaryota; phylum Oomycota; class Peronosporomycetes; order Peronosporales; family Peronosporaceae; genus Phytophthora; species Phytophthora fragariaefolia. Next base: position 29,763 of record BSXT01000434.1, on the reverse strand, counting down.
AACGTTGGAGCACCGCATTTCCACGATTAAAACGCACCCCCGAACGGAGCCAGTGAATGAGACGAAGGCAGTCTCTGGGCGCTGGATGATTTCTGCAGCAGTGCCATGCTCGACAAACGACGACTGAAGCACATTCTTCGGGAAGCCGGCTTGTTCGAACGTCTTTTGGTAGTGCTCACCGCAAAGAGGAGTACGCGGTGAATGCTTCAGGAGCACTGAGTTGCCCGCCAGTACAGCGGGGATAATCGAGTTGACTGCCGTCATAAGAGGGTAGTTCCACGGAGCCTTTCACCGCCGCCAGATAGCAATTTCAAATGGTTAGTGTCGACTAGTGAAACAATCGAGCAACAGATTGCACCTTACAATCACGTAGACGACGCCGACCGGGTCGTGGGTGATCTGGCGGAAGAGTCCATTCTCCTCCGGGAACGAGTCGGTGCGTAGCGCCTCACTCGACATGTAGATGAGAGCCCTAAATTGTTCACGAGCCTTAGTTAGTAAAGAGCGAAATATTCACCGAAAAGAACCCACGAGCCAACTTACTTGGCTCGGTCAATGGTGCCATTGACCTCGTTGCGCGCCTGCTGCACAGACTTGCCCATCATGCCGGAGATTTCGTGCGCGATGGACTCGGCATTGCTGGAGAGCACGCTGATCCACTTGGTGCACAGCGCCTGGCGCTCGCTAAGCGGCACGTTCTTCCAGTCGAGCTGCGCCTTCACGGCGGCGTCCAGCTTGGCGTGCGCCTCGGCCTTCGTGTCGTACGCGACCTCGCAGAAGGTCTCGCCTGTGTACGGGTTGTCCACCTTGAGCCTACACCAGTCAGCGTCAGCATCCCCCAAGTGCCTTGCAACAGCTTTGCACTCAGCCAGAGATCTTACGCGGACGCAGCGAAGCCGCGCTGAGAGGAGAGCTTGGCAGCCTGACGAGAGGTCGTAGCGAGCTGCAGCAATAGCACAGCAATGAGTAACGATGGCCTAGGTAGCCGCCACAACGGCCACATACCTGGGCGGTGGCGTGGCGAAGCATCTTGGAGTGCGGATCTGGTGGCGAATGCCAAAGTGATGCGCAACGTCAGGCGCGGTTGAAGGGCTGCGCCTGGAGGAAAAAAAGGGCCCGAGGTCTCAAAATGGACGACCCATTTCTGTCGGGCTAGCGCCACCGGACGGCCACGTCCGTCGACGTCGACGTCGACATGTGCAACTTGTGCTCGAGATTCAAGCGCGAACAGGTCTCGATGGCCGTCGCCTGCCACCTGTCGCGAGGAAGATGAGCGCGCGCGTTCTCCCGCTCCGCCGATCCCCACTAGCCAACAAGATGCTCGGGCGCGTGGCTGCTTGCACTCAGCTGCTGGCGCGCGGCCCGCGCGCGCACGGCCCCAAGCTCCTGCACACGTTCACGCCCGCAGCAGCGCGCGATGAGCCGGAGATCCGCTTCCTGGTGGTGGACGGCTACGTCAAGGCCGGCCGCGACGTGCTTGAGGCCGGCGGCGCCACCACCGCCGGACAGCTCTACGCCAACATGTTGGTCAAGGCCACGGAGCGCAGTGTCGGCCGCTCCGCAGACTACGACCTCGTCTACCCGGCCGACCCGGGCTTCGAGGCGCCAGACCTGTCCAAGGTGCGAGAGAGGTTCTAGCACAGCATCGCAGTTGTAGTGCCGCCAGTGGTGCTAGTAGAACAGTTATCTAACAGTTCCTGTGTTGATTCTTGTTCAATGTGGCAGTACCATGGCGTGGGCTGGTCCGGGTCGTCCCTGGCAGTGCACGAACGCGAGGATCCGTCGGTGATGCAGATGATGAGTCTCGCCAGACAGAGCTTCGCCCACGGAGTGCCCCAGTTCGGAAGCTGCTTCGGGCTGCAGCTGGCGGTGGCCACCGCTGGCGGCGTCGTGCAGAAGAACAAGCACGGCAAGGAGCTGGGTGTTGCTCGCAAGATCCGCCTGAACGCGGCCGGTCGTGCCCACCCGATGTATGAGGGCAAGCCGTCAGTGTTTGATGCCTATAGTAGTCACAAGGACGAAGTCCGCGTCATCCAACCCGGAGGACTGCTGCTCGCAACGAATGCATTCACGACAGTGCAAAGTGTTTGTCTGCGGTATCTGAAAGGAGACTTCTGGGGGCTGCAGTATCACCCGGAGTACGACCTGCACGAGATGGCGCGGCTCCTGTATTGCCGTCGGGAGATGAACACGCAACTGGGCTTTTTCTCAGATCTTGAGGGTTCGGACCGCTTTGTGAAGCTACTGGAGGAATTGGCCGCGGACCCATCGCGCGAAGATCTCGCGTGGCAGATCGGATATGACAAGGATGTACTGGATGAGGACCTTCGGACGTGCGAGGTGAAAAACTTTGTCAAGCATTTGGTAATGCCGTACTATATGCAGTGCCGTGAGCGAGGCGGGGACAAAGAAATCCAGGATGTTGTGTGCAGACAAGAGGAGGTTGCTTAAGTCGTGTAGCTATATGAACTGTGGCTAGAGCTAGCTACAAGTCGATCAATATGAACTGTATTTGGTGGTGGTGATTTGACTTCGCAAGCCTCTCTATCTTGCAAAGAATACTTACTCTTGCTTCTTGTGCATACGCGTTCTACTCTTACGCTTACGGAAGATGGCAATGAGCATGAGCACAAGTAGCACGGCACCGCCACAGACAAAGCCAAACTGTTTCACAGCCTCGATAAACTCGAGCTCCCGCATCATTTTGACTCCGTCAACACTGCGAGAAAGGTTGTTGGCCACATTGATGAGCGCAATGAGCTCGTTGCGGTGGAGCGTTGGAATTTTCGAGACGTCTTCAGCAAGCAGGATCTTGATAGCCGTGCCCAGTCCCATGGTCTGGAGCTTCCCCCATAGGCGGCACTTCTCACACGTGACGCAGTCCATGATGCGGCTCACATTTCGAAACTTCTCGCGGAATTGCACTTCTAGCTGCTCCTTCTCCTGCTTGGCCTGCATCAACTGATCGACAGATAGCCCGTCAGCCTGTACGCGGAAAAGTGCACTCTCGTCGAATCCGGACAAAACAGACGAACATTCTGCGTACGCCGGGCAAGCCACTCCCGACGCTCTGGCATCATCGGATCCTTCCAGCAAGAGCTGACGAAGAATCTCCCGCACACGAAGATCGTCTGCAGCGTTACCAGTGTTGTAGTCATACGCGAGCAATTCATGACGGTACTTGCTGATCGCGCGCATGACAAAGAGGTACGCAAAGTACAAATTCTGTAGCCTCTCACGGTGCTTACCAACTCGGTTCACGAACAACGATGGATTTACTCCCCAATTGTTACCGAACTTGTACGTCAGTGCGATGTGCGTGTTGATCGACGCCTGCAATCCACTGATGAGCCGGTAGTACACACGTTCTTCAAGGCACATGCCATCTAGTTTGCTTTCCTCGGGCGGTGTGAAGCAGTTCTCCTCGTAAATGGCCTTCCAGATGCGCTCGGCCTGAACGCCACTGTAGCCAGTGTATCTCTCTGGGTTTTCCAGCAAATTAATGTACGCCATCATTTCTTCAGCTTCGCCCTGCGTCGCCCACACATTGGCGTTGGAGACTTCTTCCCACTCTTTGAAGCTCTCTCCGGCGACCGCGTTCTTGCGCTCCACCTTGGACAGCGTGCTCTCGCCGGTCTGCTCGTCGCAGGGTTTGCCAGCATCTCCAGCCTTCTCACTGGGCCGCGACTGCATCTCCTGCTGGTCCAATTGGCTCCACGGCGCCGGGATCTCGTGTGACGGGCACTCGCACACGGCGCAGTCGATGCTGGCACACATGCCGTCGTCCTGCCACGGCAGGTATGGGCACTCCTTGCCCAGGTCCACTTTGAAGTAGCGGAAGAACGTGAGGCGCGACAGCTCGTGCAGCAGCGGGTGGAAGTGCTCGTTCACAGCCTTGTCCACCGTCTCGTAGTCACACGCCGAGTCCTGCACGCTGCCGGTGAGCTCGGGCGTCTGGCACACCTGGCACTGCAGGTAGTCCACCATGTCCTTCGGGAAGGTCTTGGGCGCGCTGTCGGCGGCAGAAGCCAGAGCCGCTGCTGAGACGAACACGGTGGCGAGCACACCGAGGCGCAGAGCGCGCCGTACACGAGCGGCCATCGCCATGGCTCTTTGAAGGTTAGTCGAGTTGTGGCGACTGCCACGTAGCACCTTCGCTGCTGCTGCTACAGCTGCTGCAGGTGTCGGTCTGACATGTTTGTCTGGCGGTGCAACGATGTCGCGCGAAGGTGGTGCGTATTCGCGCGACATCGCACTTCAACTTTCGATCTGAGTTCGAGAAGGTCGAGATAAAATGGGTTGGTCGCGTTAATAGATGCCTTAGGGCAATCGATGACTGACAACGCAGACTGGGTACATGGAATTGAGCTCAATAAGGCGGCACCGCTCAGTTGAGTCCCAATGGACCAAACTCGAGCGAGATGACCTTCAGCGCGCTCTTGCGGGCGACGAAGTCGCGCTCATCCGTCGTGAGGAACGCAGTCTCGCTGTTTTTAGCGTGGGCGTGGGCTACCTGCACCAGCTTATACGCATGGACGAGATCTCGCTCCAGTACACCTCCATCTGCGAGACCCAACGTCTTCGCGACAATGCGGCTCCAGGGCTCCAAGTCTGGAAGCTCCCCCAGTTGGTCACACACATCCCACGACATGATGTCCTTGATCTCACAGGTGACGAACGCAGAAAGCGAAACGTGCAGCCACACCTTCCACGAGCGCTCGCGGTCGTTTGGTTCCAGGAGGTTTTCAAGCTGGTGCAAAGCCCACGCCGACGTCACAGCATGCAGGATGACGAAGTCGTTGTGTTCGATCATCATGTATAACCAGAGCGCGAAATCGATCGCAAACACGCCGTCCATCTTCGACAGATCGTAGCTATCGATCGTTTCCCAGATCAAGCTAAATGCCAAGGGGCTTCCGCGTTCCGCGTCGCCCGACATGGTGCTCAGCCGCTTCTGTAGGCCACCGATCTTGAGGTCGACTAGAGGCTTTGATCGCAGCTTACGGCGCATCTCGCCCAGCAACACCTCGTGGCCATTTAAGGCGCTCACTAAGCTTAGAGCTTCCTTGCGGGTAAGCCTTTTCTTCTCCAGCGATTCCTCGCCATTAAGCTTAACGGGCTCATCGAACGAAAGGCATGCGTAGTGCATGTACGCCAGTCCTTCCGCCACGAGCCGCCCGCCACCGATGTGATAGGCATAGCCGAGCTGAATAATCGAGTGGAGAAGCGCCCCAGCCAGACCACCAACAAGGCGCGGCAAGTGCTTCTTCACTGTTCCATCAATGCCCAGTGCTTCCACCTCGGCAGCATAGAGCGCCAAAAGCCCGTCGAAGTTCTCGCGCTTGCCAAGCAAGCCCCCTGCACTCTCCAACGTCAACTTGGAATCTTCCAATAACTTGACGCGGACAGCAGGCCGCGTCACGTCTCCGTGATCCGGCTCTTCCTCTTCCAGCTTGGTCGAGTAGCTCTCAGCGAAGTCGTTGATCTTCTCCTCGCTCGCGTCGAGGTCCAGCAGCGCCACGACACCGTGCAGTAGGTGGTTGGACAAGTAGCCGCCATACTCAATGCGATAGCGCAGCGTGGACCAGCTCTTCGTTAGCTGCCGCTGTACTCGCGCCGAGCTAACCGCGCGACCTGCCATCACGTTCGCTTGCAAATCCCTCAACCAGCAGCGAGATGACCGGAATATGGGTCTTCTTGCGGAAAGGGCTGCCTAGCAACCCTTTCTCAAGTCGCAGACGGAGAGCCATGATGGCTGCCACGATGGAACCCTTGGCAACACTCACTGGCCGACCCCGATCGCAGTCATATTATGGAGCAGCCAAGTCTGTCGAGAATGAGCCGATGTAGCACTACCAGTCGCCACTTATTCATCGTAGCCGAGAGTTTCTCCAATTGCGACTGCACTCGGGCTTTTGCATGTCTGTCCATCCAGCCTGGCTCAGCAGGACAACTTACGCTTCTCTGAACGGTGGCGTGTCCCCGCCGCTCGAGCTTCCGCCCCCAAAGTAACGAAACCTCAAAGGGCAACAAGCGTTTTGTGCTGATGGCATCAGTGATGCCGGTGTTGCTGAGTTCTGGTCCCTTTTCGCGCCCCATTCGGAAACGGCCGGCGATTGGTCCGCATACAAACTCCAGTGATTCGCCTTCAACTGCCGGCACTAGTGGCTTCAAAGCATCGCGGCGCTCGGGAATCTTGGCCTGAGCTAAAAAAAAAAGAACTGCCCCGCGCGAGGAAACCCTGCGCCGAGCCAGTCCCGCACGCGCCGCCGCCCTCGTGCTCTGCTTGCCCCGCCCGCCCGCGTCCACGGCGAGTCAGCGGACCAGCGAGCGAGTGAGTCCCAGGCGCGTAGTTGCCCGTTCGCCAGCGCCCGTGCGGCTGCCGCTGCGACAAGATCCCTGAGTTGCCTCGGTGACCATCACTCCTGTTTCCGCACTCGGCATTCCGCACTCGGCATTCCGCGCTTTTGGGGACATGGGCAACGAGCAGTCGACGGCCGGCGGCTCGCGCAGCGACGGCGTGCCGTTCGTGAGCTGGCAGCGCAGCCCGAAGCTGCCGCCCGTGGCGCGCGCCGACGACATCGACGCCAACCTGCACGCGCAGAACAGCGCGCCCGCCGCCGCTACGACCTACCACTTCGCGGAGCCCTCGAGCTACCGCTACGACCGCGTGCCGCGCGTGGTGGCGGGCACCATCGTGTTCACGAACCCGCCCAAGGCCGACGGCGAGCTCGCGAACAAGGCGGCGCTGCTGGGCAACATCGCCGTGGTCGAGCGCGGCGGCCGCGTGCACTTCCCCGACATCGTGCGGCGCCTGCTGGCGGTAGGCGTCACGGGCATCGTCTTCATCGAGCGGACGGACAACAAGCACGCGATCCAGTCGCTGTTCGACGGCTTCCACTCGTCCGGGCGCCAGCCCGTGTCCATCCCGATCGTGCTGCTGTCCAAGCACCATGCAGACCAACTGCTGGCCGACAAGCCGCCACGGATCTCGATCGAGCTGCTCTGGAGAGAACAGGCCTGCAGACACGTCGTGCCCGACGACGTGTATTTTGGCGTGCAGACTGCAGCGCGAGCTGGAGATGTGGAGCTGCTGAGGCATTTGCTGGAGATCGACACGACGGGAAACGTAGTGGATGTTAGTGCTGGGGTTGTTTGCAGTTGCAGACTCGTTTTTGCAGGGGGTCGCTGACTGGGAACGTGTGTGGTATCGGTGCAGAATATTCCGAAAGCGGTGGCGCTGTGCGACGCAGCGGAGAACGGGCACGTGGACTGCATTGAGATCCTGCACAGCTTAGGGGTTTCACTTGACGAGCAGAAGGTATTTGATCTTGTGGGATTTTTGCCAAAGGATGTTGTCTATGTGTTGCGCGGAATTTGCTCTAACAAAACGCCGATTGTTTGTGCCCCGAACCAGCCGACTGGAGTTTCACCGCTTATGATGGCATGCTCTGTCGGAAATGTCGAAGCTGCGCGAGCGCTGCTTATGTTTGGGGCTAGTCTTGACCTAGAAGATGTAAGTGCAAATGCTGATGCCAAGTGGTTGGATGAGCGAAATGTAGAACTAATATATACTACTAGGTGCACGGCATGACCGCATTGATGGTAGCCGCTCGTGATGGACGTGCGTCTTGCGTCAAACTGCTTGTTAAGAAGGGGGCTAGAATCAACTTGTCTCGAAACAGGGTGAGTGGGGCTTTCGTTTGTTTTTCCAGTGAAGCGCGTACATACATGCTAATACTTTGATTTTTCGTTCAATAACCCCAGAGTCGCGGTACTACAGCACTTCATATCGCAGCAAGAGGTGGTCAAGAGGAGTGCTGTTCCATTTTGTTGCAAGGTGGGGCCGAGCTCGAGACACAAAGTGTACGTTGGTCACCTCGTTGAAATAATTAGATGTTTGGGGTGTTTATGATGTGATCTACTTTTATTGTGCTATGTAGCCAAACTCAACAACTGCTTTGATGGAAGCCGCGCGGGCTGGGAATCTAGGCTGTGTAAAGGTCCTTGTCGATGCTGGGGCCAGCCTAATTGCGAAGGATGTGAGTGGATAAATTGTCGAGGCCACCTTGATATTTTTAAGTTTGCTTACACGATTTGATCTCAATATATTGTTTTGCAGCGAGATGGAAATACAGCAGAGCATTTGGCGCGGATGGCCGGACACACAGATATTGAAGATTTTCTGCGCGAACAAGCAGAAAGTGTGGGTGACGAAACATTTGTGATTTTCTAGTGATTTACTCTTTGCATGATTACAGTATGCACTAACTAGCGGTTTTGGTTTTACAGGAATCCGTTAAAGATCATCGTCGCAAAATTGAGGAAACTGTTGCCAAGCAAAACTCGACGCTGCGTGAGTTGCTTCAAATTGCGAAGAGCAGTCATATGTCTGTGGACATTTTGTACCGGGAGATGGTACGCGAGCACAAGTCCACCATTTGGCTGGAGCAGCCTCGAATTATTTATGAAGTGTTTCACCTGCTCACGGTCCCTGTCTCTTCTCCGGAGTCCGACCCAGCGGATGACCCTAACTACGGCAAGTACACTGTCCAGCATTTTTGTAGCGAGGTGGCGTTATCGTATTCGCCCAAAATATTCCAGAAAGGCTACAAGCCTGGCGGTGCTGGGTGGACTTTGAACATGTCGGATGCGTACGACATGAAAAGTTCATCTGGATATCTGAAAGTGCTGTTTAATTTTGTGTGTACTGCGGAGCCATTGGATGACGTACTGCTGGTTCTATTTTGCAAAGTTGTCAATCACTTCATCGTGAACCAGAACCTTGGGGACCTCATCTGGCGCTTTCTAGCAGACGAAGGAAAGTTTATCGTCCCTTGGTTGGTTTGCCATATTGGCCTCGATTCTATCCGTGATACGGTTGTCTGGCTGCTGTACTCCGATATGTCAGAGGCTGGTCAACTGAACGTTCAGAAGAGTGGCATCCTTGACTGCTTATTCGCCCGTCTGTACTCGTGGCAGCGGACTCTAGGCTGGGGTGTGGGAACAGCGTTTCAGCGAGACTCCGTTGAAAATATTTGCTCGCTGGTAAATTATATCATTTATCCCCCTTCGGTGTACATCATGAACAATGTGGCAACTTTTGTGGAGAACACGGATCACTCGTTGCCATTAATCACGGATCAGCACTTTCCGCTTCACCATAACGAGCTATTCAAGTCTCTGCTGCTTTTCCTACTCAACACGACGGACGTTTCGTTTGGTACGCTTATCGATTTAGGTTTTGCTGAAGTTTGTCGTCAGTGCACTCAAGGATGCACATCATTAGTTGTTCGTGAGGGTGGATCTTTGTCCATCGTGATGATGCTGTTGGGTACTTTGGGTTATCACAAGAAAAAACGTGATGTAACTGGAATCGAAGGCCTGTTGAAATCAGTGTACGTGTCTGTTTTGACTGCATTGATTCCGCGAGTGGAGAGATTCGTGCAACTGTGCCGTGCTGTTGTTACGTCAGACGTCAACGCACTTCGTGTGATGTCAACTTCTTACAATCCTGGAAGCATCAAGGCTGTAAATACCAAGGGATCTGCGCTTCTGCATATTATCACGTTTTTAAAACGTTGTGTACTCCTCCAGAGTGGAGACGTGGACTACCTCATGGCAAATTTTGGTTTAATGCCCTGCTTGCTTGCTTGCTACGGATCACACCCAAGCAACAGCATGTTGCATCACGAACTTACAGACATCATTCGATTTGTTTTGATGGATCCGGATCAAAAGCGGCTGCCATCGTCTCCGTTGTTGAACAGCCTGTTCATTGAAGGAGCGAACATCCTGGATTTCGTCATCTGTGCATACGAAGAACATGTGCAGTACAAGGGTCACATGACAACCATCGCAAACAGTATTTTCACGTTGACTAAGTACGTGGCTGTTAAACTTATTTTCTTGTATATTGGACTTTTTTGTTCTAACTATGACAATGTAGCACTCCGAATTGTAAGAGTGGTTCAGTAGCAATCACATCCCAAGATGTAGTACGGCAATACACGTCGCAACACAGAAAGTGGGTTGAATTCGAACAAACTCTTGCCGAGCAAAACAGAGTCGAGATGCTTCCGCTTGGTGAGCGCAATGCTCCGTTGTGTCATGGGTGCTTGAAGCTCAAGCAGAGTGCTGTCGAATACGTGTCGGCTACACTGACAAACGCTGACGTGGACGAATACACTGGATACTTGGAAACTATTTTCTCCGGCGCTGCCAGTCATTATTGCAAGGTCACCTATACGGACGAGTTCATTACTGGCTTCATGTACAAGAAAGATAAGATTCACGACCACATTCCTATTCCGGAGCCTACACGTGTCAGCTCTTTTATTCAATTCCCGGTACCTATGCCATTCCATGCCCTTACATTCACGATCACATTCTTCGGGTTGTGTCAAGTGTGCGATAAACTGTGGTACTGCGATACACTTCAAAGTGCCAACTGGGCTAATCGTATGAAGTGGGTTATCCCCACCTCAGTTCGCAAATGGTATAGCTTTGGCGTAACAGAGGGCCCAGGAAGCGGTGCACACGGACTACAATTCTCGTCAAAGGGCTACAAGAATTTCATAGTGTTAACCGATACGTGGGGTCGTCAAGAGCAGTGGATGCACGCGATTGAAGATGCAATTCAGAGTCTTGCCAATCAAATGTCGCGAGGCAATACAGAAAGCGCCATGGCGATAGAAATCGACAATGAAGTCGACGCCGATGAGTTTGACGTGATGCGAATGCGAGAGGTCACTGCTGGGTCGAATGGCATTGGTGGTCCAGCTGGTGCATCCAATGTGGGAACTGCTCCTAAAAGCGATTCCAGCAGCAAAAGCTCGCGACAATCGAGTGAAGAAGACGAAAGCGGAGCACGCCGTCGAAGCAATACGATGTCCTCAATTGAAAGTGAAACAGAGTCGCTTTCCGGAGAATTTAGAGATGATGATCAAAGGAGTGATACTTCTTCACCATCTCAGGAGTTGACGATGCCCACTGTGCGTTCACGGTCCTCCTTCGAGCTTAAATGTAAAGAGAATGGCTCTGGCCGTCGAAAATCGAAAGCTCCTGGAGACCCCCGACGGAACTTGGACCTGAAGCGCTTTCAGCCTGATACGCAGAAGTTTGCTGAGATCCTCGGCAAGCTCAAGATTGGATCTCCGCCTCGAGTCAACAACGCCCGTGCACCGGTAAGCACCTCGGGTAACTTTGCCCCGTTCGATCAGCGGAATGTCGTGAGCTCGCACACAAGTCGTTCTGCTGCTGATCTTGTTGGCATGCGCCATGTTGTATCAACCCCAGACCTCACTCGAATGCAGGGTTAGCGACATGTTCATGCTACAATTATCTTATCTCTGCAGCGCTCGATAATATACCTAGCCATTTAAATGTACTTCAAAGTAGTAGGCAAAAAAGAAGGCTAAAAGGTGAACAAACGAAAACCATATCTTGTTTTCTACGGAGATACAAAATAGCAGAACTAGCTGACCAACTCACTAGAGGAGACCAGCAAGACGTTTGCGTAGCTTAGTCATCGCGATTTTTCTTCTTCTTGGAGACGCGCTTGACTTTAACGACCTGTGCCGGCGCCACATCGTGCGCGAAGAGCTTCGATACCTCAAGACCTGAGGTGAAGGCATTATTGAACATGACACGCTGCTGGAAGGAGGAGATGAAGGGCAAGAACATCGACACAATCATAATGGGCCCGAACACAATCCATCCAACCGCACGGTCATATGCGCGTGCAAGCGCACGCACCACAATGTGGTGGTACTGCAGGCGCAAGATGCACACCTGCATAAACCAGTAGACTGCCACAAAGAGCAGCACAAAGATCTCAAAAAGATTCGCAACTGATAGTACTGCCAGACTCAGGAAAGAAATCAGCATACAGCAACACGCCAGCACAAACTTAATCTTGCGAAGCTTTCGTTGCTTCATCGACATCTTCTTGGTAACACGACTTGCAATGTAGCCGCAACAAATTAGCAGCAAAAAGATCACGATCACTAGACCTGAGAGTGCATATGTCAGCATATCATCGTCTGACGAAATGATCCGGCCAGGGGTCTCAAAGTATGCGTCGTACATCATGTTCAGGTACATTCCAATCGCGACCAACAAGAATCGAAACTTGCGGACACCCGAAATAAACCGACTTCCATTTGTCGTGTGTTCCAGGTATTCTAGCTCATTCGACCACCACCCGAACCAGCTGTCAGCAGAATCGTTTGTTGTCTTCAGCCAGTTCTGCCAATCGTTGTAGTCCTCAATGATTTTGTCCCAGTCCAGACCGCTAGGGTTAAAAAAGAACGGGGCCCACATCCATGTTGCAGCGATAATCCAAAGAGAATATGACATCATGCCGTAATTCTGGTTAGTTGGTAACACGCATGATTGGTAGTGATTAGCGTAACAACGGGTCCTCCACTCCAAATCAGTGGGCTCAACATTGTTGTAGTAGTCTTCGTCCATTCTCCATGAGCAGTTGCACCACGAAAACGTGCCATATGCGTAAAACATGAGCAGCAAAAAGAATAGCTCGACACCACGGTAAAAGTGACTGAAGGCATAGAATCGGAATAACTCCGCGAACTTCTCGTGCTTGATCGTGAAACCACGACCCGTAGCGCGGTACTTGGCACCACCGTGAATTAACGTGCGGTCGAAATAGTGCATACGCGTGCCCATCTGGAACGTGAAAAAGATTGGACCAAGCGTCATGACGTTCCATAGCAAATAGGTAAAGCCATGTCGGAAACCCTGTTCAACACCAACAACGGCAATAACGGGAACAACCAGCAAGAAACCGAACTGGAACGCCCACGACGTGTTTAGGGTACCGGCGATGCCCATTCCACCCTTTTCAAGAAAGTAACTGTCCATGCCACTCAGAGCCATATACACCTTGCCGTAGATGAAAAAGTACACACCCACAACCGTCATCGTTTGCGTGAAGTACCAACCCAGGTTACCGTAGAACCATGAGTGCAGACGGAAAAAGTCCAGGCGAGAGGCCATTCGCATAGCGTCACGCGAGATAACGGCTTCACCGGCACCGGACGATAGTTTGGCCTCGAACAGAGCCAGTTGCTGCATACCAACATCACGACCCTTGCCTACCTGAATAAACTCTTCGTGCGACGTACGCCCTCCACGAAGGGTACTGTTAAAACCAGCGAAAATATCTTCCGAAAGGTTGACACCCTTGGAGGCCTTAGCAGTGCCGCCGCAGCTCATGGCAAAAAGCTTGTCGAAAATATCGGGGTGACCGTAGTGTTGACGAACATGGAAAAGAGCAAGCATACGTTGACCCAGCGACACGAATGACAGCTCCTGAATCGACATAAAGCTTGCCAAGTTCGACACACCACCCGTAAATACGTGCTCACGGAAACCGATGATCGTCAGAGGTCGTTTTTCCGTGCCACGATCCATCGTGGATAGTAGGTTAGGCATCTTTAAGGCTTCCTCAAGGTAGCCGTCTTGGTTCATATCGATACACTGAAGCAGCTCACCACGGGAGAAAATGATCGCGTGATTCTGGTTTTCGGGCTTACCTTCACCGACGATTGGGTTACCTGGTAACTCCACACGATAAATTTCAACAATTTTTTCGTCTTGTGAGCGAATCAAAACGGAAAAGAACTTGGGTGGGCCATCCTTAACCTTCTTAGGGCCATCAACGTACGCTACTCGAAGGTTCGGATGCTTGCGCAACAGAAAGTCAATATCTTGAGCCTGCTGTTGCTGCTCATCCTTTTGCTTACCATAAATTTGGCAAGTGCACACATAGTTAAACTTAAGGGCAACCATCTCATTCAGCTTGCAGCACTTGTTACATGAGCATGTAACTTGATGCATCGGCTCATTCTCACCAATTTCCAGCCAGTGCAAAAAACGGATGGCTTCTGCGTTGTACATCATACCGCGTACGGTACGCGCCAGCGTCTGACCACGGTAACTTGCCCAAAGCTGGACCTCCTCTGGGTTCTTCTTCAGAGCCTCATTCATGTCCTTTGACTGAATACGTTCCAGCAAATTCTCCCATTCAAACGGATAAATTGTCTGCAGATAGTACAACAGCTTGATGCAGTCGTCATTCTGAGCAGTCAAATCCTTGATCGAATACATCACGATTTCGTTGTAGTACGGGGTCGATACTGTCAGCGAACGAATCTTGCGGATCGGCTTGGCCTCAGGCATGTCCATGAACAGAGAGTTCGCAAAGAAGCGTAAGCGGCGACGTCCTTCGTCAGAGCGCGGTTCCGCGTCAAAGTTATCAACAGTCAGCAACTGGTACGCTCGAGACACAATGTCCAAAGCAGCCTCATCGTTTACAATCTTCTGCAGCTGCAGACTAGCGTAGTGCTGGGCATCGCCGGGGAAGAAGAAAGAGTTCGGCTTTAATGGCGTATCGTTTAGCATCTGAACCAAATTTTCTTGTTTCGCAAGTACCATTTTAAGGCAGTTGATCACAGACTCAACTGAGTCAATAACCTTGTACAGAGCCCGCTGAAACTTAATGCTGGTCTCTGTTGACTTCTTAGGCACCTCCAAAATAGATTTCATCAGCTCAGCAGCTGCAGCACGGCACAAGTACAAGTTATCCAATTTTAGACCCTTTAAAATTTGCTGGTGCGATGCCATTTCTTCGATGAAGTTGTAGCAGTCATCAAGTTCCTTATGCTCCTCGCCTAGCAAAATACGTAAGACTTGAGACGAGAACTTGTATGACCCCAAAATTGACTCCACGCGTAGGTCATCCTTTGTTAGACGTTCCCGCATGGTAGTTTCAATTTTTTGAAGAGTTTTGTCCTTTTTCTTTTTGTCCGTTTTCAGTTTTTCATATAGCGCTGAGCACTCAAGCACAATGTCAATAGACTCATCCAGCTTGCCAGCCGTCAAAAAGGCCGGGGGATACAGTTTGCGGCCCACCGTATCCTTAGAATCAATGAGATAGCTCAGGACGTTAAGTTCACGGTCGCTAATGACATCAGCTTCACGCAAACTAGTCAGGCACCGGTTCCAAGCCATAGCGAACGGGATCGTGCGCTCAAATTCCGCTCCAGACACACCGGTGATAGAACCAATGTTCGAAGTACGACTTGATTGTGAAGACATGTCCTCGTCCGTGCCGTTAGGGGTCTTCATTTCGCTGTACACGTCTTCATCGTCACGCTGTTCAAGCAGACTCGAGTACTTTTGTGTTTTTACAGTCAACGGCTTCGCACCTTGAGACATTGAAATACGCTCAAAGCGGCGCACAGGCATTGCCATCTCATCCCTTTCGTTTTTGTTCTTTTTGTTTTTCTTCTTCTTCTTCTTGGCCTGCTCCTCAGCAATGTTGGGCACCAGTTTGCGGTTGAACACTCCAGGAATTTTCTTAAAAGTCAAACGGAGAATGCGGAACGAACGGAGCTCACCAATGCGCAGGTTGAACCCGGCAAAAGAACCGTAGACAACCGACAAAACAGAATAGAAGATTTGTGCATCGTACAAGAACACCATCCACGCTGGAACCCAAAGGAAAAGGATGTAGACAATGTTGTGATACGTGAACTGCAGCATGAAGTGAGAGTACTTGAGATAGTCGGTCGAGTTGGCAGAATACACGAAAAGAGTCGTTTCAACTAGTGTTTTGACGACGAACTGATAATCGAACGTAAGCTTAACTAAATACAGAACGATCCAGAAGCACGTGTATCGACAGTACGCCTTCATTGGGACTGGCATCGATCGGCCCACAAAACCCATTCCAATACCGGAGAAAAAGCGATTCTGGAGTTCGCACACGCACACAAGCCCAATCATAGCAGCGCCACCGAGAAGAGCCATCACACCCTTGTCAGAACGGTTAAAGTCAATCAAACCCTGGATGAGATCAACAATACGTGTTGGCTTTTTGACAAGACTTGTAATATCAATCTGGCAGTTTCCACAGTTGAGCAAGCCGTCGCCTTCGTCATCCAAAATACTATTAACTTGTGCTAGCCAAGACGGAGCGCAAAGACTCTGGTCGTACGAGACCGTAGCGACAGAGCCGTCAGTCGACACATCATCAGCATCACCTGTTTGCTCAAAACACTTGTCAATCAAATCGTGGTAGCATTTGCATCGACCCACTTGCATTTCTATACAATCCGTAAACGGCACAATGTCGAGAAGCTCTTTAAAATCTTGGGGCAGAGTGCCAAAAGTATCAGAAGCTGATGTAAAGTACTCGACACCCAAGCACGTCGCAAGCTTGGCATACAAGCACTGGCTGCCGGCACCACTGTCCGTGTTAATATCATCCGATAACGAATCGTCCGTATTAGACACAGATGAGCTATCCGTCGAGGCAGCATACTTTTTGCCCAATATAGTCAGAGGTTCCGTGACATCTGAAGGCTGCACGTCTGGTCCATACATAATCGGAGAGTCGGGACAAAACAGCACCATATCAATCGAAAAGCCCAGCGTCGCAAGAAACAACGCACAGTTCATGAAGAAAATGCGGCGGAACGAAATAATAGCACGCATCCAGCTTCGCGTCTCGTTGTACGTCTTCTTGACGATCTTGGGGCGGCCCTTCTTATCATAGTTGGCAAACGCTTCGCCAATGTTATTGTAGTCGTACTTCAGACACTTCTTAGTCCAAAAGAACTCGTTGAAGTCATCGTAGTTACGAATGTCTTTGTGCGCAGCAGTGGCTCCCTTGCTCGTCTTCTTGTCGCTGTCACGACGCAGTTCCGCGAACATGGGGCAGATCGTGTTCATCAAAAATGTGCCAGGCTCCTCGTTACCGCCACTGTTCGCTTTGGGCAACATCGTATGCAGCAAGAAGCACAGGCACTCGGGCATCTGTCGGAAGTTTGCGGCTTCACCCCAGATGAGGAAGAACAGCGCCACATCCACCAGCGGGTCGCTGGAAAACTTGGGCTTCTGCGACACATACTTGCACCACTTCTTGTAGTTGGCAAAGATGCGGCCGTGAAGACGCGAGACGCCCTTGCTGGCCAGGTCCATCTCGAGCTGCGGGTCGCGCTGGCGCAGGTAGTCGTCAATGGCGTCCGTGTCGTCCTGCTTCTTCTTTTTCTTCTTGCCGTCGTCCTGGCTGCTCTGCTCCTTAAAGTTGGTGAGCAGCAGCAGCAAGTGCTCCTTCTGGTTCAGCACGCTGCTCTCCTGGAAGCCGAAGGTGCGCTTGAGCGCCTCGCAGATGTCTCCCAGCTGGTTGGAGCTGTTAACACACGTTCAGCACAACAACAACATCACCGTCAGCTCAATGGTGTCAACTGCGACGCGGCCATCTCGAGCCACTCCGCTCGACGGGGACGCGGCACTCACTTGTTCAGCAGCTGCAGCACGGGCGTGTAGACCTCGGGCAGGCGCTCCATCTCGAGGATGTTGTGCTTGATGAGGTTGCGGCCCTTGGGGCCGCCGCCGCCCACGCTCTTGGCGCGCTGGCTCTTGATCATCTTGACGTAGCGCATCATCTTGTTGTTAAGGCGGTCGGCCGCATCCTTCTCGTCCGCCGAGCGGTAGCGGATGCTCAGCGCCTGCTCCATGATGTCCACGGCGCGCGTGAGCTTGCGCTCGGCCTCGGCAACGTTGGGCGGCGACGCGTTCTGCATGGCCACGCCGGCGTTCACGAGGCTCATGGCCTCGTCGCACATCTGGCGCTGCATCTCCAGCGCCTCCGTCATGACGCCCACGGAGCTGCCCTCGCGCTCGCTGCCATTGCCGTTCGTGCCGTGGCCGCGGCGGTTCATGGCGGCGGGTCTTGAGCGCTGCAGTCGCCCGCGCGCAAAGGAATGCGGAATGGAAAGGGGCTCCGTGCTGGATGTTTGCCGACGCCTTTTCCGCGGCGGTTTTCCGAGCGCGCGCCTGGCCCCCTCCTCCCCCATACTGGGGGCAAGTGAGCGCGGCGGTTTTTGAGCTGCCGGGCAGCCCTAACCGCCGCCAGAAACGAGGCGTGCGAACTGGCGATATCGGTTTGCACAGGGGGAAGAGGGCGTGTTGCGGTGGCTGGTGGTGAGGGGGACACGACGACTCGAATTGACTGGGGAACAGCTTGAATCGACATTTTACCGGGAGGAATGGACCGCCCCAACGGATGAATTTTACTTGAGTAAAGGTATGGCGTTTTCATCGAATAGTTTGTGTTGATACTGCTGCGGAGACAAGGCGTGGGCTGATTTGTTGCGCAACACTGGCAATTGCAAGGCTTGCGTGGACTTGTACGCACTTGTTGGTTCGTAAATCGTCGAGGCGTCGTTCCTTACGTTTTGCCAGGCTAGTAGTTACTAGGGGTAATATGGATAGAGTATCAAACTTTTCAAAACATTGTTTTGAAAACACAACATTTAGGTTTGCCTACTTGCCGGTACACCCTGTAACTTTTGCCCGTGATTTTCAGAGACCAGACGCTGGCCTTCCTAGGCGGCACATGGCCCTGCTTGCGCCGCGAAAGATGGTACGCCACCACCAGCTGTGCTGTGCCAACACTGCTGCAGAGGGAAGTGGCCTTCGTCACAAGTTCGCGCGGTTTGGCGTCGACGCTTCTGAGGCCGTGAAAGGCGCTCGGTGCGGCGGCCGTCATCCGTTTCGTTGCGACTCCAACGCGGCGATAATAAGGTCGCACTGAGCTTGCAGAGTGGTCCGCGGTTTGGATCCTGTCCTGTGCTGAACTATCTCGACCCGCCTCGGACGAGATTGTCCCAAGTGTATGCTGGAAGAAAACGGCCGAGCATGTGGTGGTCTGCGCACGTCGGCCATACGACTAGGCTCCCTCTGGAGCGAGGCCGCCATCGTGGCAGCTCCAGGCCCAAGATCCGTCGAAACAAACAGCACCAACGCAACGCCGCCCACGGTGCGGAGCGCACGGCACACCCAGGTTCAGCGCCGCTGGCCTGACGACATTTTGATGGACGACACGTGCGAATTTTCGCTGGATCCAGACACCTGCTCGAAATATGGTCCGATCAAGATGTAGCCAAGCGCGCAAAAAGGATCAAAGAGGTCCAATAAAAGGGGCGGCTGAGACAGTTTATCCGGCATAATCTTAACAACTTAACAGATACACCCCGCGTTCTAACTCGATTCGACAGCCCTCCGTCACCAAGGACGAGCACCTTCCGACCTCCTGCGCAAGATCGCAAGGACTCCAAGCGGACGGCGCGCGCCTGTCAGCGGCGGCTGCACTTCTCGATTGACAAGCACGAAGATGCATAAAGGATAATACCAGTAGTACATATAGATACCCAAGGAGGATGGACTGGCGCCTAGCACGCATGCATGCCTGTCCTCTGGCTGCTTGGCGTTTCTTGAGTTAAATGGAGCGATCGATGCATGTTCATCGCCATGTCTGGCTTGTATTTTCTTGCTATGTGCTTACCGATGTACACGAAAAAAAGAAAAGGACACTGAAAGGAAAAGAGTGCCGAGTAAGGATCCCACCGCAATGCTGGCCACTCATGGCGTGCGCGCCAGGAGCGCCGGGGAATGGCCCGAAGTGCACGATGATACACTTCTTCGGGCTCACTCCGACACGATCCCGGCAGCGCAAACCATACCCAGCAGGCGCAACGGGTCCGAACGATACGATTTGCTAACTCTAATCACTTCGTTTCTTCTTCTTGGCCACGCGCTTAATCTTGACGACCTTGCTCGTGGACGACGCCGCTTCGTTCGCGAAGAGCTTCGACACCTCAAGGCCAGACGTGAACGCGTTGTTGAACATAACACGCTGCTGGAAAGAGGCTAGGAAAGGCAGGAACATGGCGATGAAAAGCACAGGACCAAAGATAATCCAGCCGACCCAGCGGTCGTATGAACGTGCCATCGCGCGCACCACTACGTGGCTAGTCTGGTTGCGGTAAATACAAAGCTGCAGGAACCAGTACGCAGCAATCAGGATGATCACATTAATCTCCATCAAGTTCACCATGGAGAGCACCAGGAGACTCGCGGCTGCCACGAGGAGACCGCAGCAAGATAGCACGAACTTCATCTTACGCAGCTTCTTCTGTTTGAAGGTCATTTTCTTCTTGATACGGCTGGCGATATAACCGCAGCACAGTAGAAGCAGCACCATGATGAACATTACGCCTGACAACGCATACGAAATCATGGATCCCTTCTCGATCTCGAGGTCTTGGTCCTCATAGTACGTCTTGTACGCCAACTGGAGGTACATACCGTAGGCGACGAAGAAAAAACGCATCTTGCGAATCATGGAAACGATGCGCGAGCCTCGGGTTGAGTGCTCCAGGTACTCCACCTCGTTCGACCACCAACCCGACCAACTTGCCGCCGAGTCATTTGTCGTCTTCAGCCAGTTTTGCCAGTCGCTGTAATCATCAATTAGCTTGTCCCAATCAAAGCCACTGGGGTTGAAGAAGAACGGGGCCCACAACCAAGTGGCAGCGATAATCCATAGCGAGTATGACATCACGCCGTAGTTCTGGTTTGTAGGCTCCACGCACGTTTGGTAATAGTTCGCGTAACAACGCGTATTCCAATCGTTATCAGAAGGCTTGTAGTAGTTGTAGAACAACGCGTCTTGAGTCCAAGAGCAATTGCACCACGAGAACGTGCCATATGCACGGAACAGGATCAGCAAAAATACAAGCTCCACGGCGCGGTAAAAGTGGCTGAAAGCATAGAAGCGGTATAGTTCTGCAAACTTCTCATGTTTGATCGTGAAACCACGACCCGTAGCGCGGTACTTGGCACCACCGTGAATCAACGTGCGGTCGAAATAGTGCATACGCGTGCCCATCTGGAACGTGAAGAATAGCGGGCCAAGCGTCAAGATGTTCCAGATCAAGTAAGTGAGACCGTGACGGAAACCCTGTTCAACACCAACGACAGCAACAACAGGCACGACGAGCAGGAAACCGAACTGGAACGCCCACGACGTATTAAGCGTGCCACCGATACCCAGACCACCCTTTTCAAGGAAGTAACTGTCCATGCCACTCAAAGCCATATACACCTTGCCGTAGATGAAGAAGTACACACCCACAACCGTCATCGTTTGCGTGAAGTACCAACCCAGGTTACCGTAGAACCATGAGTGCAGACGGAAAAAGTCCAGGCGAGAGGCCATACGCATCGCATCACGCGAAATCACACACTCACCAGCACCGGACGACAGTTTGGCCTCGAATAGAGTCAACTGCTGCATACCGACATCACGACCCTTACCCACCTGAATAAATTCTTCGTGTGAAACGCGGCCGCCACGGAGAGTAGTATTGAAACCAGCAAAAATATCTTCCGAAAGGTTGACACCCTTGGAGGCCTTAGCAGTGCCGCCGCAGCCCATGGCAAAAAGCTTGTCGAAAATATCAGGGTGACCATAGTGCTGACGTACATGGTTTATTGCCAGCATACGCTGACCCAGCGAGACGAATGACAGCTCCTGAATCGACATGAAGCTGGCCAAGTTGGATACGCCACCTGTAAACACGTGCTCGCGGAAGCCAATAATCGTCAACGGACATTTCTTAGTTTCGCGGTCCTTAGTCGAGAGCAAGTTCGGCATCTTCAAGGCTTCCTCGAGGTAGCCATCTTGATTCATATCAATACACTGAAGCAGCTCACCACGGGAGAAAATAATAGCGTGGTTTTGGTTTTCGGGCTTACCTTCACCAATAACTGGATTACCCGGCAGTTCCACACGATAGATCTCAGCAATATTTTCGCCATCAGCACGTACTAACACCGAGAAGAATTTCGGTGGACCTTCTTTCATCTTCTTGGGACCGTCCACATATGCAACTCGGAGGGTCGGGTGCTTGCGAAGCAGGTATTCTAGGTCAGCTGCTTGTTGGCGCTGCTCGTCCTTTTGCTTACCGTAAATTTGGCAAGTGCACACATAGTTAAACTTAAGTGCAACCATTTCATCTAGGCGCTTGCACTTGTTGCACGGACAACCAGGTTGGTGCATCACTTCGTTTTCACAGATCTCCAACCAGTGCAGAAAGCGAATGGCGTCTTCGTTGTACATCATACCGCGTACGGTACGGGCCAGCGTCTGACCACGGTAACTTGCCCAAAGCTGGACCTCCTCGGGATACTTTTTCAAAGCCTCCTCCATATCTTTAGCCTGAAGTCTCTCAAGCAAATTTTCCCACTCAAATGGATAAATTGTTTTCAGATAGTACAACAGTTTGATACTGTCATCGTTCTGAGCTGTCAAATCCTTGATCGAATACATCACGATTTCGTTGTAGTACGGGGTCGATACTGTCAGCGAACGAATCTTACGGATCGGCTTGGCCTCAGGCATGTCCATGAACAGAGAGTTTGCAAAGAAGCGCAAGCGGCGGCGTCCTTCGTCAGAGCGCGGTTCCGCATCAAAGTTGTCAACAGTCAGTAACTGGTACGCGCGAGACACAATATCCAAAGCTGCCTCCGAATTCACTAGACGCTGCAGCTGCATGTTAGCGTACTGCTGAGCATCTCCTGGGAAAAAGAAGGAGCTCTGCTTGAGCGGAGTGTCTGTCAAAATTTGAACCAAATTCTCCTGCTTCACGAGAATTTTTTTCATGCAGTTAAGCACTGATTCCACACAATCAATAACACGGTAAAGTGCTCGCTGGAACTTGATGCTGTTGTCAGAAGTTGTTTTGGGCACTTCTAGCAGCGCCTTCATAAGCTCTGCACATGCAGCACGGCACTCGTGCAGGCTCTTTAAATTCAGTCCCTTCAGCACCGATTGTTGCGCAGCCATCTCCTCCATGAACTCAAAGCATTCGTTCAGATCTTTGTGTTCGTCGCCGAGCAAGAAGCGAACCGCCTGAGAAGTAAATTTGTAGGAGCCGAGAATCGACTCCACGCGCAGGTCGTCCTTGGTCAGACGCTCACGCATAGTGTTTTCAATCTTCTGCAGAGTCTTTTCTTTTTTCTTCTTGTCAGAGCTTAGCTTCTCGTATACAGCGGAGCAATCGACAATGATATCTAGCGATTCATCAAGCTTGCCAGCTGTCAAGAAAGCAGGCGGGTACAACTTTCGATCTTCTGCATCCTTCGAGTCGATCAAATAACTGAGCACGTTAAGTTCACGGTCGCTAATAACATCAGCTTCGCGCAGGCTACTGAGGCAACGATTCCATGCCATGGCAAAAGGAATCGTACGCTCAAAGTCGGCTCCAGAGACACCCGTTACTGATCCCAGTTGAGACTGACGGCCGGTAGAACTTGCGTCGTCCTTGTCATTGGGCGTTTTTACTTCATTGTACATTTCACCGTGTTGATCAAGAATGTTCGAGTACATCTGGGCCTTAACTGTGAGAGGCTTAATTCCGTCAGCCATTGACACACGTTCAAAGTGACGCACGGGCATCGTCGATTCCTCCTTCTCACCCTTTTTCTTTTTCTTCTTCTTTTTCTTGCCATCGGCAGCACCATCTTGAATGTTAGGGACAATCTTCTTATTGAACATGCGAGGAATGGACTTAAACGAAAGTCGGAGCACGCGGAAAGAGCGCAGCTCACCAATCCGGAGATTAAAACCCGCAAATGAACCGAAGATCACTGATAGAACAGAGTAGAAAATCTGTGCATCGTACATGAACACGAAGAAAGCTGGAATCCACAAGAATAGGATGTAGATGATGTTGTGAAACGTGACCTGGAGGATGAAGTTTGAGTACTTGAGATACTCGTCTTCGTTTGCATACCAAATGAACAAAGACGTCTCGACCAGAGCCTTCATCATGTACTGGTAGTCGAACGTCAGTTTGCACGTAAAAAGCAAAATCCAGAAGCAGGTGTACCGGCAGTATGCACGGATAGGAACAGGCAGCGAACGCCCAACATAGCCAGATCCGACACGTGAGAAAATCTTGTTCAAGAACTCGCATGCGATGACAAGACCAAGACATCCAACACCGCCAAACATTGCAAGAGCGCCCATATCCGTGCGTTTGGTATTGGTGATGTCACCATCAGGGAGTGCATTGCCGTCTCCGATAGTCATCAGTCCAGCAAACAAATCACCAATTTTGCCGTTGGTAATCAATGCCTTGATGTCCAGTTGGCAGATTTCACAGTTAAGTTTGCCCGGACCGGGATCCTTGATGATTGACTCTACAGCAGCGCGCCAGTTGACAACACACATGTTCTGGTCGTACTCACTAGATGACGAGAACGTTTTTTCATCTTCAGAGACGTGAACAGTTGAGCCCGTTTCCGAAAAGCAGTTGTCGATCAAGTCCAAGTAGCACCCGCAGCGGCTGGTTGATTTTTCCACGCAGTCGGTAAATGGCACAACCTGCAGCAGCGCCTTGAAATCAATCGGGATAGTTTCGAAAACGCCCTCTATGTAATTCACGCCAAGGCATGTAGCCAGCATTTGGTGATTACAGGTGGGTCCCGATCCCGAGCTCGATTTGTCGCCAGATCCATCCCCGGATCCAGCAGCAGTGTAGTCAGATGCTGTCATGTTCTTCCCGAAGACGGTGAATCCACGGGAGTTGCCGTTGCTCAAATCAGCGCCGTACAAAATCGGCGAATCCGGGCAGTACATGACTACGTTCAGAGCAAATCCGAGAACAGCCATGAACAGTGCGCAGTTAAAGCAGAAGATACGACGGAAAGACATCAGGGCGCGAAACCACGTTCGCTTTTCCACGAAACTTTTCTTGATGACTTTCGGGCGACCCTTCTTGTCCACTTCGCCAA
Organism: Phytophthora fragariaefolia; assembly: GCA_030267785.1. Lineage (NCBI taxonomy): Eukaryota > Oomycota > Peronosporomycetes > Peronosporales > Peronosporaceae > Phytophthora > Phytophthora fragariaefolia. The sequence goes on along the minus strand of BSXT01000434.1, from coordinate 5,088 downwards.
ATGCCTCATGGATGCTCGTTGGGTTGTACTTCAAGCATTTTTTGCTCCAGAAAAACTCATTGAAGTCGTCGTAGTTGCGGATCTCCGCGTGAGAAGCTCGGGCGCCCTGTGCCGTCTTCTTATCGTTATCCTTCTTGACCTCGTTGTACATTGGACAAATGACCTCAGCCAGGAAGTCACCAGGGTTCTTGCTTCCGCCGCGGGACGAGGCTTGGGGGAGCGACGTGTGCAGCAGGAAACAAAGTAACTCAGGCGTCTGGCGGAAGTTACCAGCCTCTCCCCAAATCAGGAAGAACAGCACGATATCCACAAGCGGGTCGCTCGTAAAGGCAGGCTTAGTCGAAACGTACTTGCACCACTTCGTGTAGTTGGCAAAGATGCGGTCGTGGAAGCGCTTGATGCCTTTGTTGGCCATGTCCAGCTCTTGTTGGTGGTCGAGCTGGTGGTGCTCGTCGCCGTTTTGGTTCGGCTCCTCCTCCTGGAGTTTGAAGTTCGTCAGCATGAGCAGCACGTGCTCCTTCTGATTCGTCACATTGGACTCCTGGAAGCCGAACGTCGTCTTCATGCTTTCGAAGATGTCACCGGCCGTTGACGAGCTAAATCGACAGACAAACGAAGCGGGCGTTAGCAGGTCGTTTAGTCCCCCCATCAGACTACACGTCGTCGGCAACTCACTTGGTCAGCAGCTCCATCATGACGTTGTACGTGGACGGGAGGCTGTCCATGGGGAGGATGTTGTACTTGGTGTTGTGTCCGCGGCCCGTGGCGCCGCCGCCCGCGCCCTTCTCGCGCTGGCTGCGGATCATCTTGACGTAGCGGTTCATCTTGTTGTTGAGGCGCTGGCTGGCGTCGCGCTCCTCCTGCGTGGGGTACTCGATGGCGAGCGCCTGCTCCATGAGCGTCACGGCGCGCGAGAGCTTGGCGTCCGCGCCGGCCGCGTCGGGCGGCGACGCGTTCTGCATGGCCACGCCGGCGTTCACCAGCTCCATGGCCTCATCGCAGAGCTTCTTCTGCTGGCGCAGCGGCTTGCTGTACTGCATGGCGTCATCGCTGTCGCCGTCGCTGCCGGAACGCGCCATGGTGCGCGGGCTGCGGGGCGTTCGAGACTGACGAGACGGCGAGAGAGCGAGTGGGGCCCGGGGTCCTGTCTCGGTTCACGTGCGACTGCCCAGCTGGCGGCAGGTCTTATCGCCGATCGCGACTGGCGGCGCACCTACGGTACTGTACTGGACGAACTGGATGGGGCGCGGCTCGCGAGGAAGCGCGTTGTCGTCCGCTCGAGCGATTCCTCCGGACCTCTGGCTGTCGGCTCGCGAGATCCCACACTGAACGATCGATGGAGCGGGCGACACCAACGGACGCATGGCGGCTCCTGGGGTGGGTATACTGAACGTAAATCAGTGGAGCCAAAGGGACAGAAATCAGAATCCTGAAACGCAATCGCCTGCGAGAACACATTCACGAAATGGCGATGATGCTGCTGGACTGGATTGGTTAAGACCTGCGATACAGCAAGCACCTGCGATACCCAGTGCGGTGAGCCGGCCTGACTAAGCTGGGGCTAGAAAGGAATCAGGCCCGACCATCTGGATTTTGTGTTTCGCACCACAACGAAGCTTTGACCGCGCCGCGCGCAATGTGGGTCTCGATGAGACGTGGGGCGGCGACGTCCCGACAGCCTGCAGGAAATGAAGTGCCAAAACGATCAACGCTGGCACGACCGGACTCACCACTTCTGTACATGTACTGTAATTGGGTCACTTGACCAGCAACTTCCAGCAAATTAATCTCCCCCAGCTGGTTCGTGTGCGGCACACGAACAGATCAGCACCATCGCGATTGGACGAGAGTTTGCTTCCAAAAATATTCTTTTGCAAATTTTGAAGTCTGGCGGGTATCTTCGACTTTCACGGAAACATGGGGAAGAAGCGCAGCGCGAACCGCGAGCGCGGCATCCCGGGCCGGGCGCCGGCCGAGCGCGAGCGCCGCCTGCTCCGACAGAAGGAGAAGGAGCTGCGCGCTGTGGTCCTCCGTCTGCGTGCGCTGGAACGCGGCGGGAATGGCGCAACCGCCGAGGAGCGCGACGCGTGCTTCCGCGAAGTGCGGCGGCTGGCAGTAACACCGAAAGGCTTGATTTCAGAAGAGTTCCGGCGGGACTTGTGGCCGTTCCTGCTGGGGGTCAATATGGCAGCGCTGAAGGGCTCGTCGAACACCGAAAGCGGGTCCCAGGAGTCCCATCGGGACGCCGCGCAGGTGGAGAAGGACGTGGAGCGATCTTTGTGGCACTACGACGTGCTGCAGGGGCTCAAGGAGAGCGAGCGCCGCGTCAAGCGCCGTGCCCTCACGCAGATCATCCTGGGCGTGCTGGACGCCAATGACGAGCTGTTCTACTTCCAGGGGTATCACGATATTGTTTCCGTGTTCCTGATGACACTGGGCAACTCGAAGGGAACGCTACAAGCAGTGCAGAAGGTTAGCATGACGTATCAGCGTGAGCCAATGCGCTCGGGGTTTGAGGAAGTAATGGCAGCAACGAGGCTGCTTTTCCCGCTGCTGGATGCGGCTGACGAACTACTTTTCCAGCACTTGAGCGAGTCGGGGGTGAGTTGCTCGAGATTGAGCTGCATCCGACGTGCTCATTGATGACCGATACGCTTATTATGCTGACAAACTTTCGTTGATTCCAAGGTCGAGCCGTATTTCGCTCTGCCGTGGATGATCACGTGGTTCGCGCACCAGCTGAGGCGATTCCAGGATGTCGCTCGGCTGTACGACGTGTTCCTCGTCTCTCATCCATTATTCAGTCTATATGTATCCGCAGCGGTAAGTGAATTTCATAATCTCAAGCCTCAACTGTTTTGTGAATCGATTGCCATTAACATGCTGAAAATACCCGCTATTCAGGTTCTACTAGTCTCGAGGGACAAGATATTGCGGTGTGAACGCGACTTCGGCACGATGCACGGAATGCTGTCGAATTTACCACTCGCCATGGATATCGAAAAGGTCATTGCACGTGCTATCATATTGTTTCATCAGTTACCGCCGTCACAACTCCTACAGCGAGCTCAGCTCGAATCGGCTTCAAGGTACGCGCACCAGTTGTCCAGTACAGTTGGCTATCTGTCCAGACGGGCGCTGCTGGTTGTCCTCTAACTATCGTTTCTGCAGCAGAACCAGTGCGTACTTCCAATTTCCTTTCGAGTACCAGTCGTGGCACAGCGTGACCACACCAATGTTAAAAAAGGTTCCTGCATTACCTCCTCGGCAACCTAGGTTAGTCAAGAAGATCAGTGGTTATTGTCGTGCTCTCAACTAACAGTCGGAGTATTACACTTCTTGTATCAGAGATCGAGACAAAACAAGCTTCATTTGGGGCTTCTGGCAGGTAGGCACAAATCTAGCCTGTATGCGGATCTTTTTACAGGGACGTATCTTATTGAGTACTCTTTACTGCTGTAATGTATAGACGTCCATCCTTGTCACGGCCGTGGCGGTTGGTGTCGTAGCAGCGGCGTCCGCGTATGCTTTTCGGGATCGAATCGGAGTGAGGGTGTAGAAATCAACTTCGTACGAAACCTTGATAGCAAAATCACCAGATATATCTGCAGGGTCTACACAATAGAATACACGTTGAATTTATTCGGGCGGCTAACCGTTCCGTTGTAAGTCACTGAAGTGGCCGCAAGGAGGCAAACTATCGTTCTGATCGCGTCAATTGTAAACCGGCTACTCCTAAGAATGAATGCGCGTCAAAAATGATCCACCGACGTTCGCAACGGATCCAGGACTTGTAACTTTGCTACCCTCGTGACACCCCCTATAGAAAATCAAGCGAGGCAGATTGCTGCTTGTCCTCATCATACGCGCCTTCTCGCGCTCGGAGCACGAATTGATCAACTTAACAATACAGTACTTTCTTTCAGCAACATTCGGGTATAATTACGAGTCCTCAAAGAAGAGATACTCTCGACAAACTGGGCAATTGGCATCACGATTGAGCCACTCAAGTAAGCAACTCATGTGAAAGTTAGTGCGGTTCATGCCACAGTTGCACAGTGTGCGGACTTTGGGGTTGTCCTTCATTGGAATAACGAACATTGTGAACAAAAAATGCGTTAGAACTGCTTCAACGACCCATTCTTCAGCGCTCACAGCACTCGCCTCGGAGAATGTGTCGAGGCACATGATGCACTCGAGGTCCAATTGCCCTTCGTCGATCTGTAGAATTTTCACGACGCGGTCAGCTCCAAATCTAGCAAGACCCCGCGCCAAAACTTACCACGCCCGTGACCTGCTGATACGATCGAAGCAGCTTCGAAAGCTCTTCCGGCCGAGGTGACGGTGTTGGCTGGTGGTCTGCAGCTAGACCCATGAGCCCGATGCTGAGCCGCCGCAAGCGCTGCTCGTCCGATTCCTTCTCCTCGTCCTCGTCGCCTCTCCTGTCCGCTGCGGCCATGAGTCCGGCGGCGATACTGGACCCGCTGCGCTTGGATACGCCCCGCTGGCTGCTCCTCCCGCCCGAGCCCGTTCTGGGCCTAACGCCGAGCAGCTCGTGGGACTCCTGCGCGTCCACGATCACGTCCAGCTCCTGGTCGTCGTCGCCGTCGTCGCCGCTGCGCTCCATGTCCACCGTGTCCAGGTCGTCCGACTGCCGCCGCTGGTACTTGGGCGGGTGCTCCAGGCACGAGCAGGTCTGCCCCATGGCGTCGGCCTGCGTCGAGCTCCAACCGGCCACTGGCGCGAGCTGCAGCGGGCGGAGCGGAGCGCAGGTCGCGGCGCCTACGGACAACGACATACAAGACCGGGCAGACATAATTAACCGGCATCGGGGTAAAGAACACGCGAAACTCAAAAATATTTTAGCGAATCAACACTAAGAAATCAAATTTATTTAGCGAATCGCAGCTCGGATAGATTTGAGTGGACCGCGCAAAAACGCGATGAGTGGCAAACTAAAAGGACCTCACTTCCAAAATGGCGCGAAAGAAGCAGCGCTACACGGTCAAGGAGAAGAGGGAAGGCGCGCTGCTCGCCATGCAAGTAGGTGTCGAAGAGGCAGCGCGCCAGCTCCTGCGCCCCCGCCCC